>JTDE01002569.1:2334-31044 GCA_014338405.1 Paragonimus skrjabini miyazakii
GGCGTGGTGGTCAGATGTCTGTGCTGTTCTGATCCAGTAGGCTGTGCTGACTGCGATTTCGGTGCTTGCGAGTTCAAGAATGTAAGACTGGCTGAAGGGGAGCAGCCAGACGAAAGGCAGATGCGTTCGTTTTGGATAGTGTCAGTGTGTTGCGGTTTGGTTCAGTTTGATGGTTATTTTGCCTGGTCTGATCTTGTGCGTATGTGTGATAGGTTTGTCTATGAAATATTGTTGTTCCTGTGTGAGTATGCTGAGTCTCTTTGAATGTGACTGTCGAGTTTGGTCCAGGTGGTTGATGCTGTCGGGTATGTGTGTGTTACGCGCTGCCATGCGGTACAGGCTTTTGAGCCAAAAGCTTTGACCGAGGACCCTTATCGCTCTCCCATCCAGGTTTGGGCGTTTTGACAGTCTTCATAACCCACGTGAACCATGTTCTCACAAACTAAACCGAATACAATGCTGCATTCGTCGTCACGTAGAACAAAATGGTCGCCCTATTTGCTGCACATTGCACAGTGGATAAGCAAAAGTATGCTATTGCCAAGCACACCCTTATACTCCCCCCACCATGAATCTTCAAGCAGATAATGATAATAATAGTAAATTTTTCAACGCATTTGTGAGAGGCACACTTGGATGTGCGCGAACATAACAGATGATAACATGCGGTGCAAAGCCAAAAATTGCTACACAATAAGACAACCATAAAATCTGTCCGCAAGAGAAAGCGTGATCAGAGAGAAAAGGGTCGCAGTTCACAAAAATTTGTTGCACGCACTAGGGAAGAAAACGATTTGCCTTTTTCATAGATTCATTTCAAATGATGAGATGTTACACTAATTCAACTTTTACAAGATTAGGTAGGAGACGAAGTTTCAACTATTTCAAGGTCACGCCGGGAAATACGTACGAATGCATCTTTAGAAGTTTTCTTCGTTATCTGACGAAAAATCAGTCGGAAAATGTTACAATAATTCATTTGGAGCAATAGAGAACGGGAAGTTTAAAAATCCGGCGGAGAATTGGGCAGACACCAGTGCCTGGACCGAAAACTCGGAAAGTTGAAACTCTCGCGAATCGCATGGTCAATACGGAGTTTTTAGCGTTCATTAATCGCAAAAAGTTTCCTTGTATAAAAGATGTTTGTGGGTGTCGGAAAGAGAAGGCAACCTCATGTGTTAAATGAGAAAATGTGAAGTGATCCCATGTAATATCCCAAAAAACACGCCGACTCTGGTCCGGAGTTGGTCTGACTCTGGCAAGAGTTGGTAAGGAGTCGGATCCGAGTAGGCGTGCAACAAATTTCAGAGCTAGTCAGAGTCGGATCAGAGTGGGCCGGAGTTGGATTCCGATAGGCTAGAGTAGGATCTAAGTAGGCCAATTGCGCTAACGACACCTTTCTTAAATTCCTGGTTATTCGCTTCGACAGCTGAAGCAGTTCAAATCTTACGTCATCCAACGCTTACGAACTGCTAACACTATTACGTAAACTTCACCGACTTCTCTTCTTAGCGATCGAGCATATCTGACAACAACCTGTCAATCCAAGTCGATGGGTTCATTTTTGTAAAGAAGATCGCTTTTAAATTACCTAACGCGGACTGATATGAAAATGGACAAGGGGCGCATCGAATAACACCCCCAGATTGATCCTACGACGGACATACTACCGTAAGCATCATCTGCTTGACAGCTGAACACGCAGAAATTGACAGAAAACAATGAGTACATCGACAAGAAAAGTACATGTATAAGTTATAAAAAGTGATACAGTCCAAGAAGTAAGAGCAATTGTCAACCATTCCCGTAAAAGTTAACAGCGTTTTCAAATCCAGCATGCTGTACGCAAAATGTGACTTGAACAAAATCTGAAGAACAAAAATCACGAACAATAATAAGGGAACCACAGGGAATGAGAAGAAAGAACAATGGAGAAAAACGAAGCAATAGTGAGATTTCACAAAGGAAGATTTTCCGAAAGGAAACTGGCTGATATGCGGACACATAACACGAATCAACAAGACTTGTAGCAGACATGGCTTCACTACATCAAAAATCAAGTTTATGTGAAAACGCATTAAATGACCGTCCTAAATCTGAAGGTTCTCACCCTTTGCCATTAGTTTCTGAGTATCGGCGTTTTGATCTTCCACCTTCCCTGTCTTTATCTCTATGGAACCACCTCAGGAGAAACGAGCGGCTTCAATAACGTGATAAGCAGCTTCAGATAAGCGGCCGCCAGGTACTCCGCGTGAATGGAGGATTATATCACTGCGCCAGGAACAGATGAGGCTGTTACCGTACAGTATTAACTAGTATTAACTATAACGATTGCATGAAATGTTGTCCACAGAACTCACATGGACCTTGCGAATCGAGCATTCTGTCAACAGATGGGAATGGACACATGTCCTTTACTACCTGGTCATCTTTAATTTAAAATAGACATAAAATAAAGGATTACCAGGTTTCTCTAATGAAATAATTTCATTCTCCAAGGTGACAGCGATAGTAATGGAATAAACACCGACAGTGCTGATGCTAGGCCGTAAACGTACCCGGTGTATTCGACGATATACAATGGTACGACAATACAACCTTTGCCCAAAATTCATGGTGCATCAAAATTTATTAACCAGTTGGTTTCGAGCAGTATGAAAATATAGAAATGAAACGCACAGATGAAAAGTTGTCTCCAAGTCAATCTTCATTATATCTTTACTGAATAATAAAAGTAGATTATATCACGCATACATACAAGGTGAAATGACTTATTGCCATCTGAGATTAGCCGTAAAACATCACAAAAACAATAATGTGGAAAGCGACCAAATTGGAGGCATGTGACAATTAACTTACCCAGAACTATCGAACTAGCCTGTCTGAACAAGATTTACATTCAACTTACAACCATCTATTCCGTAGTCAGTTATATTTAGCGACGTATGTCTTCTATCGTTATTGGTGAGTTATATTTGTCGCAGTGAAAAATACCATTCTTAGGTTATTCATAATCGTTAGTCAACCACAAACTTGGTCCCAAGACAATGTGCTTTTCACTGAAGTTTCTCAGTGTTGGTTGGTTATTAGAGTAGAAAAGACAGACCGACGTCCGGCCCACTTTTGGCCATCTTGGCCGAGTCGGCCACTTGTTTACTGGGATTGTAGTGACTTGGAGATAACCCTAGTCTGCCTGCTATACGATGTGTAAAATCCTTCTCAAAATCGTAGCTCACATTTTACAAAGGATCTTAGAGATGCATATCATTGTCACTGCCGGGACTTGAACCACGGACATGCTGTTCGTGAGGCAACCGTGTTTACCACTGCGCCATTGACCTCACGTTAGGCACGACCGAATTATCATATGTGAACGCTCAACCACTTTTGCTTGTGAGTAATGATCAGGTTGCCCGATCGTCTCAAAATGGAGACACAGTTACTGTCTGTTAACTCCAATCGATAACCCAGCGATTAAGACTTCCTAGACAGGTCGAGATCTCCGATCTCGAGTCTAGTGCTCCTTTTCGAAAGGGGCAGACTGCAACTTCTATGGGGATGCAACGGCTGCTATCAATTGTGGGCGATGGTCAACTTGAAATTAACCAAATCCCCGACTACTCATTAGTGATCTTAGAGATATTTGCCTGCTGCCTGCTTGATGCATACGATCGCGTTTGTTTGTTTGCACGCTTGCGGGTTTATGCGCACCAGTCGCGCCATATTCACTCTTCCGGCTTGCTCGCGCGTTCGATAGTCGGATCCTTAGCCTCCTTAGCTACTTTGCGTATCGGTGTCGTTCACCGCTGATCGTGACCAATTGTGATTATCGCATAATACATTTTCGGTCCCCATCATTATCGGTATTTTCATTTCGCGTCTGGTATTGCTGCGTGTACCTGAGAAAGTGGTAAGTTAGTGCGAGTTTGCACTAAAGTATGAGACTTAATGTATATCATATCTTATTGAACAAAAACGTCAAGCGATATAAATATTTTTGTGTTTTTCTATAAAGTATATAATGCTGACAAGCAATTGTTGTGTTATTCCGCGATAATTAATTGACCAGCAGCTACTTCTAAAATGATTATTACGTAATAGTCAAACCTCTGTACGAATGTTTCACGTCGGTTTGTTTTATAGGGCCAATGCTTATGCTAGAATCTATATTTCGTAGCACACAACATTTACTAGTGGTTAACGAGGAGGGTTTATGGCGGGGAAGACAGCACACAATGGGAACTGAGGCTATAATAGGATTATTCAAGGTAAACTGGGAGTATTTTTTCCAATATTTTGTGAAAAGATTCCGCATGCCACTCAAGTAAACCGCCAATACCAGCTACAATTAATTATAGCCTGACTGACCACGGGGGTGAACACGTCATTACGAATGGGCGCATATATAACATGGGGGAAAAGCCAATATGTGGGTTGCAATCTTGTTTTTTCTTTATGTTTTTGTTCTAAGTACAATTCTACATAAGATTATTCTGCAAAATTTACTATGAACTTCAATTTTACTTTCTACTGCGCAAAAGCTCATCTACGCATCCGATTTCTCCCAACTACCCCCGCATTATTCTTTTAGTTCTTTTAGTTCTTTTCTGCACCAATACAAGCGACAGTAAACCAAACGTTGTGAATGCCTGCAAATTTATTGTCCATAATCGTGACTGTCCAACACGGTTGTTCAGATCAGTACACTGGCTTCTTCCAGTACAGCTGGTTGTCAGCACAAATCAGATTTTCGTTCACTGATCTTCATTGTTAATATGGATAGCCTATCTTCGAAGAGTATCTGCAAGGTAACGGATAAGATATTTTGAATGAGGACGTCAGTAAAGCAGATTAACATAGTGTCGTTGTTTATGTGGATAAAAATGCATAAACAAACAATTGTAATGATTGCACAACAGGCGATAACTAATTTTTGAGAAGTAACATATAGATGTGCCACCCTAAATATAACACAATTAACATGTTAATGCAGTTTGCAAACGGAACAACACAGTTATCGGTAATAATCAGTCTAACTTCATTCGCGGACTTGTAATTTTGGTACACGTCTTCCACACATCTGAAATGAGATGAAAAGAAACGTGATGACCATTAACGTAACGATACACACTGTTTTCAACAGCATGTGAAAATCGCTCATAATTTCTGTCGCATACTGCTGGGTCTTCAAGTTTCTGGTAGAAATGAAGAAGCAGCGAGCAACGCTGAAATTATCTGTTTAAATATATGCGTGGACATGTGCGAAGATACTAGAACGTTTACACACATGTGTATATATGTCTCTCTGACATAGGTATATAACAGAAAACAGTCAACTAATATCAGTTTTCATTCTGAGTTTTCGTCCACCTGCGCGATCTGGAGCATCATGGAACCACTTCCTAATCTCCTATTCCACTTCTTTATTCATTGCCCCGGCGAAACGAGAGTTGTATACCGCGTCTGGAAATAACTAATCACGGTGGGAACAGTATGCTTACATGTAATGATCTTCTTTATTTTAAGTTTGTTGGCCTGATGCTTCCCGTGAATCCCACTCCAGTTCAGTTGTTTGAAGAAAGTCACACTGAATACCGACGAGCAGGTTCGACAGAGAAGATTACAAAGGTCGGTCAATCCTATTCGACACAACTGGGGAAGAGAAAGGAATGGGGCATCACCAGTTTGATTGCGCACGTCACTCTGGGAACGAAAAATTCCCTCTGTTCTGTTTGAGCGATGACATACAGGGAAGTTAACCTTGCAGGATATTACCAGGCCACGCCAACTGTAGTGGTCACAGCCAGAATATCTAGCGTGATCTCTACGTTGCTTAACGAAGCAACGAGCCGGAGTATCGCGGACAGCATCTAAAAGAACCACGAAGACGCTTGAAGTGCCCCCAGGAATGACTATCCCTTCGCGGCAGAGAACATCCATTTCATCACTATACAGCCGCATTTACGCTTGAACATCCGACGGGTTCACTGACCCTTTGTAAACACTGACCACGAATGGCACCGACAAAACTGGCTTCATAACTCCGCAGAGGATTGACCACAACTGCGTGTGAGAAGGAGTGTACACTCGCATACCATCAGTGTTCACCTGCAATGTCATTTTATTGAAAACACTTTCGGGAGGCCGGCAGAAGAGACTACATAAACCGAGAATCAAACCAAAGTTAACATAAACTATTTCCGACGACTACCTTATTACAAGCTCGTGGAGTGCCCATCAACGTTCGAGAGTCTTTCGGTGATTCAGGGTAGCAATAACCCACAGATTTTAGTATATTTCGCAGGTCTTTCAGTGATATGATTCGTCGTAGGAACCAGCCAACAATGTCCAGTGGAATTGCTCTCTCGGGAGGGATAACCAGGGAACACAATGGTCCTACAGGGGAACCTTAAAACAGTGCATCACTAAGTATCTTCAACTGGTTCATTTTCCGTCACGGTTCAAGGTAGCTTGGTGTGATCCAAAGCTGATGCATTGGCAGTGGTTGATTCCATCACATCTAGCACTGATTCATCACGAATACCTAGTTCGCCTTTTAGAATAGACTTGAAAACAATGTATCAAACCAGAAGGTAAAGCCTTCAGTCCAATCAAATATGGACAGCTATTCTTGTGATCCCACCTTGACACATCAGAAGATACACAAAGTCTGTGGACAGATATGTTTGATGATGTAAGGAAACTGTCCACTACCTATTCAAAACGTTGAATGTTATTGCTGGCGCTGATTTCATTCGGGAATCTACTCCAGTTATAAGAATATTTTGCAATAAAGAAGTTGGCTCGTATCTTTTTCCGAGCTAACGGGGTTGGCAAAGTGGACCCTGTCCCTATGAGCACAATTCCTTCTAACACAAGTGTTTCCGCTTTTCCTGTCAAGCGACCAATTAGGTGTAATTGTGGTGGAAAAAATTTCATGTCCACGACGAAAGTGTTTCTCACTACTCTCTTTTCCGCCAGTTACACACGGAGATTGTACGGACTAATATCAATTCAGTGAAACGCACGTTGAACTCGGCCGTTTCTGCCAGTATTTGCACCGGTTATTAACCTGCCGCATACCTGGTTCCATTTGCATACCCACACTTTCCCGGTCGCCTTAAAACCTAAACGACCGTTGGAATAGGGCCTTCCTGAAGGTGCCATTGAAGGAAAAATAACGTGTGTAATTCAGGCAAATAACATGTATTTAGGGAAATTGTGTATATATGTACAAAATGTCTTACGTTGATTCACATTGGAGTCCAGAGCATTCTGTTGGTCCAGATCCACTATTCATTTCTTTTCCTGGAAGAGTTACCGTACATATACCTTACTTACGTCTTTACTGCGTGGTGCACAGGCATGGTGTGTAGACTTTCTATTCCTTGTGCAATGTAACCATCCTGTACAGTACTCATTGAGCGTGCTGTCAGGGTTGGTAGCGTATTCCGTCCTTTCGTGTATCGACCCTAAGCGCGTTACGAATGGAGGCAACATGGTGGGTCTCACCTAGTAAAAAGGCTTTTAACTGTGTTCGTTTGAATGCAAACGTCTGATATGCACCGAAATACGTTATTTATTTGGCTGCCGCCCTGGTCGTTAGTCATTCCATCATATCCTCAAATATTGCCCCAACATCGAGGACACTGATACCACAGAAGTAATCCCTCTAAAAGAGCATTAGACGGTCGCTAATCTTCGCATTCACCATTTCGGGATGAAACTTTGTATCCAACAGCTTCGTATCAATTTTCTGTGACTACGTCACTGAAGTCTCCGGCAGTGGCAAACACGGTTTATGTTTGGTCGTTAACCGTGCTATTTCTGATATCATCCGTTCCATGGTAGTATGTAATATGTTTATTTGTACATCGATAGGTTCAAGGGAGTTTATCAGGTGCAAAATACACTTGGTCACCATTTAAAGACGAAAATAATTCTCGTAAATCAGCCTCAGTTACCATTTCTTACAAGTCATTACCTGCAAGCATTGAAAATGGAAGTAATGCTTTCTCACTGCTGTCGTTGTTGATAATTGTATGAGCACCGTATGCTGTGCAGCCGATAAGTATTTGGTGTTCGGTGCTGCATGACGGAACTGAGTAACTGACAGCAGTAGGTTCCAACTTTCTTCTTTTTTGCACTAAGGTGTTTATCGCTGTGGTTAGGATCGTGGTTGTGTACTGGTAACATGTTAAGCAACTGGAAGCATCAGCTTACACCGGACGTTTTAGGGGTAAACCCGTGTTGGTTGTCATCACTGAAAGGTATGTTACCGAAAGTGTACCTCACTTCCATTCCTCCGGCGTGTTCAAAGTCAACTGCAATGTAATGTTGGTGCGTTTGATATAAAGTAATCTTACTTACTTGTAGTGACCAGTATGGTAACTGATAAATTTCGTTCTTCTGCTTTTGGCTCTTCCAGGGAGTCGTGGAATGACCACTGTTCTTCGGGCAGCATCACGTCAGCTGCTGATGGCGGCAACATCTTCGTCGTCGTTAGCCTCAATTTTCACCACACGTTAGCACCTTCTTGCTTCCATATCTGAAATTATAAAGCCTTTGGTTAGTTGTGTATAACATAATTCACGTTAGCGGGAGAAGAATACACGAACACATTTACAGAGTACATCAAAAAAATTTACAACAGTTGATCACTAACGTCGTCTAACTGAAATATGTACAACATAGATCACGCAAAACCACGCACTCAGGAATTAGCGTTCGTTGGAAAACGTCTACACTACAGAATAAGTCGCTGTGGGTTAACAATGTCAATGTCACTAACAATGATGTGCACGTTGTATGCAATGATTACATCATTCGGACTGGTGATTGAAATAAATGAAGTCTTAAGTTGTAACCTCCGTGTCCTGCGTTCCCCATCGTGGGCTTCAACCTGCAACAAGCAATCAGTATCTACCACCTTCGCCAAAGTACTCTCATCTTTTCACCTACGATACGGCTGGGCGACAGAACATATGGAATGCAACTTAATTTTCACGTGGTAAATGTATCACTCAAATGGGAAGGCGGAAAACTTGAAAAGTTCGCCGTGAAATGCGACTTCGTCCACTAAATGTACCAGCAAACTGACGTTGGTTGTCATTTCCCCGGCCCCGTATATATTAAAAATTCGTACACTGACCTACGGAGATGAGAATTTCCGTACTCAAGCAACGATCGGCTGGGAACCGGATGTACATGGACGCGAATTCCAACGGATAAGTTCCGAAAATTGGAATACTTTCTCTGAGGCAAGCTTTTCTTCAACAACCATGATCTGATGTACAAGAGTAAGTGCCTAAACTCATGAGCTTTCAAAGTTTTCACTCCAGTCATGCGCGAAATACTCTTGGACGTCGTATGATGGAGCGTCTCAGGAGTTTGTGGGGAGCAGGTCCAACGAAAAGTAGACTTGGTCTGGGATCAGCCCAAATGGAACAGCTGAACAGTAGAATAATGAAACTTAGAGGTGCCTTGGCCGTGGAGTTCCGTAGGAATTGTTACTCAGTTGTAGACAGTGACCATTGAAAAGCTACGGACTTTCGCCAGTTTCTGTTGTGAATCGGTCCTGCGGCGTTGAGAGGAATAATGGACGACGAAAGTTATGAAAACTTCTTGGACTTCTCTGTTTCCATTCACTTGCTCTACTGCCGAAAATGGAATCTACGCTAAGTGGGTTATGTGGAAACAGTGTTGCAGATAACATTTTTACACTTCGTTGATGAGTGGGAGCTTTTATTCTAAATACATTGTACCAGCCATCTGTGTGCGGGCGTTAGGCTTCAGGGACTGTTGGATCCCTATTTCGCGTTTCCATTTGAGTCGTCCACGAGAACTACGCAGGGGTTCGTGCGATCACTCAGTATGCCTGCCGCACAAATATTTTAACGCATAATGGAGATGGTGCGGGTACAGCTGCCGAACAACAGTGGAGTAGTGGATGCAGATAACAAAAGGGTCAGTTTGTACACGGGGGCGTTATGTACAGCGATGTCAAACCTTACAACGTGGTGTTGGCGGATGGATTACCCGCGGTGATAGGCGGTGTTGCTAAGACACATTCGCATACAATTTTTCGCCACGTGTTGCGATTCTTTTGACTATGTGATGCCATCCACCAAACTGTACATCTTCCACTGCTGCCATGTGTACACGTCCACTTGTTTAGTGAACCATGAAAGCAATCAGTGTAGAGGGCTACTGTTACCATTTGAAGACAGTGTTGTACACTGCTCTATCATAAACACTTGAGAAAGTTTTTGAAAATTAACTTTATCCATTGTCGTATCTTTTTATCGCCATTTACGTGACACTTTTGCCGATTACCACCTCTTTTCCACACATACCAGTTTGTTTAGCTCGAGGACGAAATCGTTGGAATTGTGCACAAATTGTGGACAACGCAGCCAGAATTTTCACTTTGGACATAACCAGCATCAACTAAGCACCACAGGTTGTTATAGGATGTTACGACAGCACCCATTGGCCCGAAATTCATGGTGCAACAGGTATCCGTTTTCCATTGTCCTCACAATTTCCAGATGACTTGCGCATGACATGTGAAAACCAACGGATCCTGAAACAGTTATTTGAACGGTTACCTGACCTACCATCGTTTGACGCCACAGCACTGGATTATGTTGGCAAACGTAAACAATTAGATGAATTCACACTGTGTAGCGCTTGCAGTCAACGAATCGTCCATTGGGAATTCACTCATGAAACGCAGGAGGAAGGAAACCGACGGTTTATCCCGTCGACATCGATTATTCCTCATCACTTATCCCTATTAAATAATGTGTCTCATTTAGTACTGTCTTCAAAACGGTTGACGATGGGATCACTGAAGTGTCTATCCGCTTTTTTCAGCCATATCGCTTCTAGGTACGTAAATGAGAACATTTAATGCGAAGTGTTCAACTCTACCATCACTTGTCTGCCGGCGACACGCAATGACGCATGTGTAAACAAAATCGTGAAGGCAGCCAAATAAAGGAAAAATAAACCCGTATGAAAAATATTAACTTTCTTCACTAGGTGTGATGGAACACTTTATTATTCATCAGAAGGCGTGAGGAAATGCGTTGCGATTCCAACGTGTTCCTGCTGGTCCATCAACAACTCCGCTTTCCTGGTGCGCTTCTCGGTGCAAACTATAGAGGACATGCAGCTGCTGATCGTAAAGTTGGAGGATGTTGCAGTACACAAGCAGCTGGTATGTTGCATTGTTCTGATTCATAGTACCAAGGCAACCTTTCCCACCATTGTTGGTGATCCATTTATGGACGAGTGCATCTGTAATGTGTTGAGAACATTAACGACTGACGATGAAGCAAAAGCTGTCAACTATAGAGGAGTCAACAACCATGTGCCAATTGCCTCTACGCCTACGACTACAGATATTGTCGGTATGTAAATTATCGAGCAATTATCATTTCTCCAATGCAGAGTCCGTTATGGAAAAGGCGTGTCTCGGCGTATCGCACGCGAGTTAACGCAACCAATCAAAGATGGATTCAGAAGGCTTGATTTAGGACGATCAAAGAAGCAACTGACGCGATTACGGATATCTTCACGTTGTTATTCAAAAGCTGCACTGTTGAACGTGGTGCCAATATTGATATTGTAAACTGTTTTTAATATAAGATTTACATGTTCATTTGGCTAATCAGTCTTTTCGAGGAAATCTAAAAGTGCATTATGCGTATTGTTTGAAGATGGGTTTCTGTTTAACGCACTTGTGCTCCGTGGGCAAACAAAGCTTGTGCGGTACGTGATGAAGCTGCCTCATACAGCTGCGCGCAGTTTTCCCACCACCGTTCATCAGTGTTCCCAAAGTGTTCCCTCAGAACACTCAAGAAACGGTGGGGCTACTGGAGTAGCATGTGTCAATTTTTATATCAAATTGAAGTGGTAAAACGATTGAATAACAAAAAATCATGTTTATCACAGTCGTGTCTGTGATGCAGCGAGCGTCCTTAATTCTCAGTCTGGTAGGCAACCAATAACGACCTGATAAAGCCTGTCGTACCAACGAGTCTCTTATTAATAAGGCGCTGAGATGCAAGAAATATAGTAAAAACTAAGGGGGATTGAATAACAAACAACATCGGTGTTAAACTTACCAACTTTACAAGTTTCGGGATCAACGATTCACGCAAGCACGACCTAATAAAACAAGTCATGTAATGGCGTTGCGACAAGGTACAAGTGAAACCAGGGTATATATAAACAAAGGTCTGGCAGTGCGTTATAGGGACGATAAGATGCACGAGAACAAACTACGACAAGTAACCGATAACAAGATTGTTATATATGTAAAATAACGTTCATCCAGAGAGAAAAATTATTCCCGCGCGTTATTTGAAAGACCGTCGTGCAATGCAACGTGCCTACTCCCTTGTTTGTGATTGTGTAAGTTGCGCTACTCACATACCTTTAAGAAGCTAATCGATGATTAAAAAATTCTGAATCCAACGGATTTAAAGGTCGTTTAGATCAATACACGAAGGGATTACATTATTTTATACGTATTGAATCGTTCGCTAACGATTCAAGTTCATAACGAGTTACGCGTAATCGGTTAATCCAAAATTGCTTTTCTCAATATCCAACGGCAGAGAAGATAATCTTTCTCGGAAACGGTTAATGAGAAGGCGCTCGTGAAAACTGGATTTAATACGGTGCTAATTGAATCAATGTACATGGAAATTAAATATCTCACCTCGAATGTGAAAAATCCTCAGAAAATGAATAAATGATATGCCTGTACAACAAATCTGACAACTAGGCACCGCTCAGTAATGAGAGACGATAAAACGGAATTGTGTTCACTCAAACAAATGGTAATTGGTTGGGTTGGAGCAAAATGATTGTTCACGCATCGAGAAATGGTAAGAATTATAAGCTACTCAAGAAAGAATATGGAAGAATGTCCTATTTTTACAGTTAAAAATGCACAAGGCTCTGACTGAATGAGAGTAAGGGAAACAGTTACAGTAGCCGGTGTAGGAAGGAGAATGGTCAATACTGCTTATTCCTAAGGAATATTAATGAAAGATAGGGCCACCCTTTAACAATGATCAAACAAACACAGCAATCTCGAAAATAATACAACAGGCCTCAACAAAATCGACATGCGTGCTTGGTTCAAACGCAAATCCAAACAATGGACGTGTGACATTTCGTACATCACTTTGTAATTCACAGTTTTCATCGTTTTCTTAATTTTTTCTTATCTCAATTTTACATAGGCACTCGTTGTTTAAACCATATAAATCAACAATACACTTTCTCCGTGCGTTCTTTTTTTACTCCGCGTCGTTCGTGCGCTGAGTTCTGGAAAAAAGAAGGCTTACGGGATCAGCCATCTATTCTAGCACGTCTCCTGATTTACTTGTCGTCACAGTGAACTGTGAACTCAGATCCGTTTGGAACAGTACGACGGATCTTACCCATTGTATACCTTCATTCAGTATGGCGTAATTCTAGACTTTCACGAACATGGAATGCTTTTTTCTTCCATGGTTGTGTAGCAGTTACGCATGAATACTATCCACCGATATATTACCGTCTTTGATGAGGATGTTGACAAAGTGGACTGAATCACCATTATGAGGTTGATCACGTCACTAACTTGTGGCTGTCAATAGCCAGCAGGTTAAGCTCATTGGAATTGTGTTTGAACGGGTGGTGGTTACCTAAACAAAGAGTGTTCAGCACCTGTAACGCAAACAATCGGCTCCGAGAGGGAGGCATCAATAACAATAGCAACTGGCTCAATTTACGTTAGGTGAGTGAATATTCAGCCGGACGGATTTCGGTTTCTAGTCCTCTGTATGGTCAACTCATCGCCCGATCAGTCCAGGGCTGCATCAGCGGAAAGAAGACTGCACTACCGCAAAGATCCTTGACGAATATCGTTTGTGTCAGACGTTGTTGGAGTGGTTAACAAGCCGCACCAATACGAAGTATGTGGTGGTTGTTATGATTCACTGACGTGCCAGCAATTTGAAAGCGTGTCGTTAGAGCGACGACGCGCTGTTCTAAGGAAGCGTGAATGCTGCTTTGTTTACTTGTTATCAAACCACAGAGCCAAGTATTGCCTAGTCCGTGTACAGTGCTCAAGGTCTGTTTGTGGAGGGCGACATGGAATCCTAATGCACGTAGACCCAGCATCTTCAGGTTCTGAATGTGACGTGGAGGGTTCAGACTAGGGAGCCACCAAGTTTCGTGATTGTGGGATTGGTCTTGGCCTCGTGGACACCAGATTGATTGAAGCAGCTCGGAAGACATGTGTCAAACATGTACCTTTCTATATAAAGGCGTTTTTTTACCATCCCCATAGATGAGTCTCTAGCTGAGCGATTAGGACTACCAGCATGCGAGCGAACGCTCGGCATTTGTATAAAGATTGAGACGGATACTATTAAATGCCAAGGGCTGAGTTTGGAAGTTGAGTCTATAGGTGATGAAAGTAAACCAAAGGTCGACAAGGCCTTTGCTGTCAAAGACCTTTCAGTCGAGGGAGCGGAAACCATATTCCAAAAGAACGTTCAGCGTTGGAATTGTGAGACCCCATGTCACTCCCAACAAACAGTAAGGCTTAGGTTCATCGCCATAGAGTTGCTGAGTTAGAACGATCGGTTCAGTGCATATCTGGTATATATTTTTGCGAATGCGGATTGTCTAATGAGGTTGCTGACTTTTATGATGATGAACGTGCCACACGTATTAAAAATCCACTGCTCGGGACTCGAACTCTGCTTACCGTGACGGTCCGGCAGTGTTGACCTCCATGTTAAGTCACGGATTGTTCAACAACGTACGAATTATTTAGGTGAATGACTTTCCCACATGGGATTGGCGGAAAATTATAGCGGGATTATTAGGGTACACTGGACTAATGCTTATACATCCAGAGTTGACACCAATGGGGACAAGATCTTTCGCCGGTGGTACCTACCCCACCACCCCGTGTCCAATCCGGACAAACCCGGAAAAGTGCGAACTGTAGCTGACTGCGCAGCAAAATACAATGATATCTACCGTGTTGTCACTAAGTCGATTAAGAACACATGGCGCCGTAGCGAAACCTGCCTTTTCGCACTCAAAATCTCAATAATAAAGTATCTCTCAACATATGTGTAAGAACCAAGTTCGGCTGAGCGCGATCAATACAGATGATAACAGGCTACACAAAAAGTGATAGTTATACGGTATGGCAAGTAAATAAGTCAGCAAGTGAAGCGTGGGCAATGGGTGAATATTTGCTGCTTGCAAAGCGTTGATGTACGCACTGGAAAAGGAAATATTTCGCATGTTTGGCATGATTTCATTCAAAAGATGTGGTGTGTCAATTTAAATTTCTCAAGGTTAGGCATGAGCTGATAGCGCAACACGCAAGCCGGTCATCTATATTCTGACTGCCCGTGGCAATTGTGGCTCATCCCTGAACGACGTACAGATACCGCAGGACAGCGTTCTTCCAAAGTAGAGTACCTGATAGTTTTCCAGTAAAACCATTAACCACTCGCTCCTTGTTTACTCCATTCATGGTTCTCCCGTGAAAGTTGGGATATTAGTGTGATGTTTTAAGCCTTATAACGAATCACTGTAAACGAGCTTGTTCGCTACACAGTATATGTAAATGGATGCAACACGGACAAGCACAAGCCAGTAAGTCATGCACACGCAACTTGAACAAACGAAGTCTCCAATGGCCCAACAACACGGCAAAACGTTCTGTTGCATAATTCGAACTGAACCGGTGCTAGTCAGCTTCTTTCGATGGTGCCTTACAATTATGCGAATAGCTCCAGGGCATGCTAGAAAATACTGTCGGCTTCACTGTCGAAGAGTTTTGCTATAACTTGCCGTAACTAACGACGGGAAAGGTTGGAATAAATCGTTAGGGAAAAGGCGGAATGAGAAACACCAAAATTTGGCGAAGATTCGAACAGGCTTTTGCGCAGGACATTGTTGAGCTCTTGCAAAAGCCGAAAAGTTTGGAATTTCGCAAAACCTCTAGTCACTAAGGGATCTTGAGTGTCCATACGTCATCGAAGTTTTCACACGTAGTGGATATTCGTGAAAGCAAGAAAAATGAACGCGATTTCATGCGCTAAATAGGAAAATGTGCAGCGATCCTGTAGACCGTGACGAATAAATTTGCATATGAATTTTCGGTAAAGACTTTCCATGCGATGTCGA
This sequence comes from Paragonimus skrjabini miyazakii, assembly GCA_014338405.1. Classification (NCBI taxonomy): domain Eukaryota; kingdom Metazoa; phylum Platyhelminthes; class Trematoda; order Plagiorchiida; family Troglotrematidae; genus Paragonimus; species Paragonimus skrjabini miyazakii. The sequence continues at coordinate 18,556 of JTDE01002569.1, forward strand.
CGTTTCCGGGTTGGTCAGTAGAATACACAACGACGACAAGTAGCTGTCACATCCTACCACGGCATTTGGGTAACCAGTAGCTATTTTTGGAGAATGATTAAGGCAGACTTTTGATGTCCCTGTGCTCTATGTAGCCGATTTTTGTACTGAAATTGATGTTTTGTAACACAAAGAGAGTTTGAGGCATAGAAGACAAGACAAAGGATAGCTCGAGGTTTTAGTGCGATAACATGAGGCATACGGATGTGGTTAATTTTTGTTTATCGCAATGTTCTGTATGTACATCTTTTGTATGATGGTCGGTTGTCACTTGCCACTGGTGATCTTTAACTGTTGCAAACAAGCTATTTTTAGAGAAGGCCGGGCAATGCATACTGGTTTGTGCGTTATTCGCAGCTGGGGGCTAGATGATTTTCCGGCCGATGTCAAAGCTGATGTCTGATCAGAGAATGCACAAAGTTTGAGGATAGACATTGTGTTTGATACCATAAGTTAACAGCCCAGGTTGTTTGCAAAACGCTGAATGTTGTCGCCGGTACTGATTTCATTGAGAGGCCTATCCAAAATATAAGAATACTTCACAGTAAAGGAATCTGCGCGTGGTTGACGAAATGGAAGCTCTATCTTCTGGTCCATAGGTGAAGTTGTACTGTAACGCTAGCATTCACGCAGACCAGCTGCTCAGCAGCCCTGCGGTATGTCAGCCACCAAACTGCTTGCATACAAAGCAAGCTCCTAGAGCTGCGCCAACCTTACATAGATCTCAAACGTAAGGCAATCAGAATGACGGCAATGCTGGTGCACGAAACCATCGTTGACAGTAAGGCTCAGAATCCAGGCCTGCAGACTCTGCAGACTGATTGTGCAGGCGGAGGCGGCACGCTCTACGTTAATCGGCAAGTTTAGGTTTGTAGACCACCCGACGTGATATGTGGTGGAATACACAGTGGACTATTAACCACGATGCACCTGTCTAAAAAGCGCGCCTGCTTACTTGCCGTATTATGCGTCTACCAAGCTCCTCCAGCTATAGGAACAAGTGTATCCCCGAAGCACTTCATCAAATTCGCAAACCTGGGTTCTCCCATGTGTTACTGATGAGACTTCACTCTCACAAACATCTCACTTGCCAGCATCACCTGCCACATAACATACGGAACGCTTTTCGTGATATAGTCCTCCAACTCGGCTGGTGTGAGCAGGAACAACGGCCAACTCGATGGCGGTATGATTGTACGCCTCCCCAACTAAATTAGTTTTAACAGGTGGGCCATTCATGGCCAGCCACCTGGCGTCCTACGTATCCTGTGAACTTGGTGACTACGTAGTGAAAAAAAGTATAACCCACAATAAAAAGACCATGGTTACGATAGCATCCAGTTCCAATGAATACACACAGAGGTCCAACCTCAACGTGTTATAATCAAACCCTACTAACAGAGAAACGAACTGTTGATGAGAACAAAGGTAATAGATTAAGTGAAATGAAGCCCCTTCTCAGCCTAGGAAATGCCGTGTACGAGTCTCGACTTGAAAGTTCCGGGCCATGTCCATTTGGATGTCGATGACCCTGTGGTGATATAATTCTGCAACATTTCTTCTGTAGAGTAGGTGTTGTTGAAAAGGTCTATGTTAGCGAATGGTGACGGCCGGCGTAGACATAACAGGAGGCCTTCCAAGCTTTGTTCTCGGGCCTTCATTGGGCACACTTCTCTCCTTACGGGGTTGTTAAATTTTGGAGCCGCCACCATTCTTGGGTTGTTAGCAGCGCTTCTAGAGATTGTTTCAAACTGCTAACCACCCTCCAGTACTTCAAAAAGTAAAGGCGGTCCACAAACCACCAACAGAAACGGACGATGCGTACCACAGGAACGCTCACACATGTTCAGGCTGCGATGAAACGGCTGCAACTCTCAGCGATAGCTCAGGAAACTCTGACGCCGTCAACACACTCCCCCTCGCTACTAGAGCTACTTTCTCAAGCTCTTCCTCGTGCACTTCTCTCTCTTTGCACCCAGCCACATGACGAGGTAGCCCTCAAGTGCGCGTACACTAACTGTCTGAGCCTTTTAAACGAACTGCCTGAAATCAGACAGCTGGTTCACGGTACATGCCCTCATATTCTTGCTTCAACAGGAACCTGGCTTTCCGCAGATATAAATGATAACGAACTGTGTGGTCCTGGATACTTACTGTACCGAACAAACTCCTTCCGTGAACGTATTAGAGGCTGTGCTGTTTTTCTAAGCCGGAAGCTGCCGGTACTAACTGTCATAGGGGAATTTACCTCCCCTGAGATGTCTGACAGACTGTGGTGTAAACCCCAGCTTCATAGTCGTGACACGTTCCTTGTCGGTGTTATTTACCGATCGCCGTCGTACAGCGCATCGGACGGCGAGGTCACTCTTGCCGCATGAATGCTAGTCGGGGATCATAAGTTCCTGAGCTGTCGTGTTAGGGAAAACCTTTATTCTGGAAAAAATCGTTTCAGTAGCTCGGTACCTGGTGCAGAAATTGAAATAGTCAGAATCTGCGTCATGGACTCATATCTGTTTGTTTTAACTGACCGTTAATTAAAAACCACCTTATCGTAGTTGTTCTTCGAAAGTCGGTATGGCTGCTGCTGTTGTGGTCGGGATGCGGTTTCCTTTCATACCCGGGAAAAAATAATTTCAACGGTCGAATTTTCTAATTTGTTGATGGATAAATCCGTTGCCAAATTAGTTAATACCAGATTACGCTTCCCGATAAACAGCACCTAATTCTAATTTTTCCGTTGTTGAAGCGCGTATGTTCACATAGAAAGAGAGGAAGTAACTGTGTCCATTTGAATAATAATAATTATATTCGTAAATTTATATAGATATATATATATATATATCAGATCATGTGAACTCACAGATGTATGTGGACATGTAACCATACATGTAGCATCTGACCATACATAATGCCATATTTGTAGTTTTATAAAAAGGTTAGTATTCATGTTTCAACGACACTTCGATTGTCGAAATTATAATCACGCTTTCTGTTCAATTACGTCCAAATTTAAATAAAAGCACGTGTTTCCACGCCTAGGATATCGAGTTTCATTATACTTCACCTTCAGTTCTCCGAATTAACGTGAAATGCGACTCCGCGTTGTTTTCAATTACTCCGTATGCCACTGAAATACCGCAAATTCCATGCTTACGTCTTCGGAAGATTGAAACAAAGAAATCTTGAGGAAGCAGAATTTTAAGATTTTGAGAACTGTAACGTCACAAAATTTCAGCAACTCCTATATCTACAAAATATTTTTTAACTAAAAGATAGCAGGGATACTCATAGTCTGCTGATTACACGCGGCCTCTTGCCGTCCTAGACTGTCTCCCGTCTATACAGTGTTTCCCCCATCTTCTCATTATGGATGACTTCAACGCACTCAAACTCGAGTGTATAGCTTCCTCAATAAAGGACTGAGTCCAGATTTTCGAAATCCCTGGCAATATTGATCCACGAGAATGCCTGGACACAACATGTCGAGCTGCCTACACGGCACCCTCCAGGACAGACACCCTCAGTGCTTGATCTGGCTATTACAAATGAAGCTCATCTGATCGATAGAAGGGTCGTCAACCCACCGCTGAGACACGGTGACCAAATGCTACTTGCTTTCGATTTCATCTGTTACTGACTAAAAATGCCGTAACAAAGATTTCATTCGGAAATTTCTAAAAAGCTAAGTTCGACGTACCAAAGACATTCTTAAGAACAATCAAGCTGGAGTCTAATTCAGTGAACAAAAATTATCTTACTTTTAAAGTTGCCATTAACGGAGTTGATAAAGCTTTTGTTCCTCTCAAACTGTGAAGGTTCTCAACTCGCTCACCGCTTCCGCGAAACCTACGTCATCTTCTTGATTTACGTTTCCGTTTATTCTTTGAGCAGAAAATAGCAGGCAAACTGGAGGATCTAGAAGCCTGTAGTGGAACTACATTAATTCTCGATAAGAATAACTAGTTAGGCCAAGGACTGGAACCACCACAGATTGACAAGGTTTGTCAGACGTCTAATGGCGCTGGAAAGTATTCAGATTGTTCCGAATGTAACTGAGGATGAGAAGTAACAGAGCCAAAAGTTAATCCAACGAATAGGATGTTTTAAACCGGATGGCAACCACTGGCTTCGTAGGAAGAACCAGCAAGCATGTGTGATGTGGTCTGATGCAGCGGTTACGCAATGTTAGCAAAATGAAGTACGAAATAATGAAAACTCCACAAGCGTTTCGCTCTGTACGAAACAGGTGCAAGCGGGAAATCCGTCAACATACCCAACAGGCACAGCCAAAAATCCTACTGGTAACTCAGGAGCATGAAAAGCGTTTTTTCAAGTACATGGGACGCAGAGAAAAACTAAGCCGTCAGCGCTTTCTCTGCAGCGCCCTGACGGGGTAACCTCCTCCAGCTCTCAGGGGGTTGCTGAGATGTTCAGGGAACACAATTCAGCAGGCGACAATGTGTTTTCGGCAAGCTGGCGTCCGAATCTCCTGGGGGAAATTTTAAATGCCCACTGCTACCAACTGAATTCTCTGTGCTCGACGTTCAAAAGCTCTTGCTTACGATCAACCTTTATAGCGCGATGGGACCAGACGGGATCCATCCCCGGCTCCTCAAACAAGCGGCCCATGGTTTGGCGGTGCCCCTCCGTAATCTCTTTAAACAGACACTTCGGACCAGTAATATTCTGGAGGTATGGAAAAAGACTAATGTCTCACCTGTATTTAAGGCAGGCAATCGTCACTCTCCTGTTAGTTACCTGCCGATCAGTCTCAACAGCATCCCATGGGAGGTAATGGAGCGCCTGTTAAAACGCGCCATCCTTGAGCATTTCTTCCCGAATAATCTTTTCTCTTCTTTCCAGCATGGCTTTCTTCCAGACCGGTCATGCATAACCAATAGACTTACCTTCATGGATAATCTGACAGACTTCAAAGACAGTGGCCGCATCTCGCATGCTATTTTTATCGACTCTGCTAAAGCCTTTGATCTTTTCTCACACGATCCTCTTATACATAAACTAGATGCCTATGGGATCCGTGGTGAGGTTCTTTTATGGAATACATCCTTTCTTGATAACAGGACTTTCAGGGTAAAAAACGGATCGGACCTTTCTTCTCTTTCTCCGATCTCCGCTGAAGTTCATCAGGAATCCGTAGTCGGTCCGCTGTTGTTTCTAATATACATCAGTAACCTTCCAAACCACATTTCTAACAATACCCTTCTTTATGCAGACTGACCTCGATCGTATTGAGGGCTGGTCGGAAGATTAGGATCTCCCTCTAAACGACAGTAAGTATGCACACATGTCGGTTGGAGGAGATTCGGGGAACCTATTCATGATAAATAGTGCACACAGTGCAACAGATACCACGAAAGTTGACCAGAAGAACCTAGGGATTTGACTGTCGGCTGGTTTATTCTTTACTTCTCACCACCAGATGGCCACCAGAAGGCTATTCGGAACACATGAAGTGATAAAAAGTAACTTCTCCCGCACAGACAGGCATGCTTTTCAGTCGCCCTACGGGGTTTATATGAGACCATTACTTGAGTATGCCCACCAAATCGTATAAATCGGCTTGGAGAAGGACATCCTTGCCATCGAACGCATCCACCGAGTAGCCACAAAGCGGTCACTAGCTTGTAGCATTTCTCTTATGAGTCTGGTCTTGAAATTCTTGATCTTTATCCACTTGAGTTTTGATAACTCCGCGGAGACTTAATGGTTACGCAGTTTTTGGCACAGGACTCCTGCACCAGTTCTTTACCACAGTATTTGATAGTAGTCAAAGGGGTCACGACAAGAAGCTTTATAAGGTTCGACCTCGGACCTTTCTTAGGCAACACCTCTTATTTTACGGTAATCAACCACTGGAACGACCTTCCTTTGGAGGTCGTTAGCTGCTCGTCCAGGGACCGCTTTGAAGAGTTATTAGATGCTCACTTACTTAAGAAGTTTCTAGACTAGGATTCTACTCCGTTTTGCTAGACAATTATTTTACTCGGTTCTCTGTATTCTCTGCACCTACCAAGAGCGATGCTACACCTTGTAGGTCAACAGAAAACCGCTGGCACCAAAACGGACAAACTGACTAGATCCGGGTGACTTGGAACTCCAGCCTCGAACCCGTAAACAAATCGCCCAACTCGCTGAAATCAGAACGTCGGTTGATTCTTACCCGCTTAAAACATTGTACTGGACTAATCAATCGAATAATAAAAATGACCAAAATGTGGTAACAACCGTGAAGAAATAACGCTGAAGGATAGGCAAAATGGGCATCCCTAGTAGCACACTCAGTCGGTCGACCGTCTATTGAGTGTCTAAAGTCAGTCACTCAACTATTTCACAGATAATGCCATTTCGGCTTCAGTGCTTGTGAGATTACGCACGAGAAACATGAGGAGGATTTGGATTACGTGTTAATAACTCATCTGTAGTCAGCTAATTTTTCTTTATCCACGTTATATGACCATAATTTCGACGGCGCGGCTTCAAAACAACCGGCCATTTGCAGTGTGGGGTGTGCAGGCGTTCTGTGTAGGAAAGTACAGACGGTAAGTTTTCGTTCTGTTAACGATTGTGTGATCAGAGTAAATGATTGAGGAATTTCGTCATTGCTTTTATCATTTACTCTCAAAATGTTCAATGTGACAATAGCAGGAAATCTGTAAATTTCCATTTTGTCTAATATCAGTTCGTGCATAAAGGGACTGCGTTCTGATGCTCACTCAGCTAGCATAGACTCATAAGCGTTTGCTTTATTTGTTCAGCGTAATACTCTCGTTGATTTTACTGAAGTGGCATATTGTCGTATTTTCAATATTAATTGAGATATTACACTTCCGGTTAGATTTGGAAAGTCAGCAGAATGTCGAACTTTTTAGTGATAGGTAAAGAACACTAAGAACAAAGTACCCAGGGAGACGGCAGAAATACCAATCACCTGACGTTTACATCTTTGCCAATGGTGTACATTTCAGGTTATTAGATTAAATGTTTCGTGCTGAGAACCGTTTGATTTAAAATTCTACCCACATATCGATACCGCTGCGGGGAGGTGTGACTCCGTTGCAAAACAGCTTGAAAATAAAACGTCCTTGTTAGTCATGGTCTTTGAAATGTAAGCCGACAAGCGTTCGTAACGAAACAAGTGTTACAGAAATGTTTTCCGTTGACCGATTATTGAATGGCTCCCAAGAACACAGTTGCCACAGAGTAGCCACTCGTGAGACGGTCAGTACTCACTCATTGGTCGGTAATGCTACCTGGGATGCGTGCAAGTAAAACGGAAAACGCACCAATAAAATTGGAACGACTCACGGACAATTTAAGGTCCGTCAAAGTGAATAGGACACCAGACGAGCAGAAGATAGTGCCAGAAAGTAGGTTTGGAAAACGACCGATGGATAGTTTCACGCGCGGCGCGGGATGACGAACGTTGAACGTCAGTAGATTAGTAGGTACGTGAAGATAAAATATTTTACCGTACAGTTACCTCACCAGCCCAGAATTCCACACACAAAAGAGACGGACTATACGCCGTAACTCTTGTTTTCATCAGTTCAGTTCAGTTCACAATATTGTGACGTTTGGCCTGAGAATTCGTTTCTTGCGCAAACTCCCGTATATGTCATGTCAAAAATCAAACCTCAAACGCATACACTCATTTGCACGTCAGACATGCATTCACATACATCGAGTGACAGTACGTTGTCATTCGCCTTGGTGGAACTTCTGCCATAGCGCGTACACAGTATTCTGATAGTCTCTTCTTGTCCGTCGTCCCCCTGGCGTTCGGAGCTTGCTCTTTAGTTCTCGAATGTCGCCTGTGGGTGACATACTATTTGTGAGTGGTATACTACTCACAACGAAGCTGCCTGTCATATAACAACAAGACGTGGCGGCTAGCAGCCTGGTAGTCCAGTTCTTGGGCTGGTAGGCAACAGTTTACCGCGCTTCAGTTGTGAGGGTCCCTTATCAGGCTTCGACTGCCTGATACCAGTAACCTACAGAAACGGTCCCAGGCTTGTCCATGAAAACAAGGAAAACGAATAATGGATCAGGGAACACCTTCCGTGCATGTTCGTTGATAAAATGGAGGCAACCGTGCAGAGATGATCACGCATAAGTACACATCCCCACACACTCATTTTGTAACAACCAATATATACATGTGGTACCTCAGCTTTAAATGTTACAGTTATATGTAAATGCGACACTTCTGTGACACTCTAATTGTGCAGTACCATGAGAGGCATATCGTTTTTCCTGCACACTGGACAAAGGGTTTGCAGACTGCGTATTCACATGACAGCTTACTGTCGTTGTAGAAAAAATGAGATAGGTTAATTACGAAGGACATGGTTGAGTGTAGCTCAATCCACTTGAAAACCCTGATTACTCAGTGGCGATACATGAACACACTAATAATGAGATTGTCTGACGTACGTTTTTGAGCAATGAGGAGGAGGGAGTGGAACCATAACGCCCCTATCTCCCACTGCCTCACCTGGTAGAACCAATTTTGCGGCCTACGGAATGGAGACATGCTCGTTGTACTAATTATCTGTTTATTTTCGGTTAGAAAAATGATAATTTTATCTAAACATTTTTGAAGTCATTACCTCTCTACTCCGGCCGAAGTTGCTTTTCTGTAGCATGTTAGTTACGGCTCTTGCTGTTTTTTTCTTAAATAACGAAGGTTATACATGAAATGTAGTCAACCACGAGAGATGGCGATAGTTTTGTCGGTGCTATCTTTTCTTATGGTCTGAATCTGCCAATCAGACATATCAAGGGCCGTCATGATCTGTCAAGAAAATGGGAAAGAATTGAAGACTTTATTAAAGAAATCAACAAACAATTGAATGTTTTATATGGATGAGAATATCCAATTTGAAACTAAGACTGCAGTGTTGCTCAGCTGAAGAGAAGGAGAGTTCGGATTCGAGAGTAAAAATGTGAGCATGTAGTGTATGGCTGTAGCTATTAATGACCGGGAATAATAACCCCGACAGTATACCTCTTGAGTATCCGCACGAATGATGCCTAAGTTGTAGACCCTCTTTTAGAACTATGCTCTGCAGTATTTGTGTACAACCAAATAGTGCGGAAGGTTTGAACATTATTACACACTTTTAAAAATAATTAAGTGGATAAATGATATATATACGTAGAAATTTCACATTCGTAGCTACATATAAACCTCTGTCTACTTCCAAATGAAGCTGCGTATAAAATAGTTGTGGACACGCGGCATATATACAGAATTACAACATAAACCAAGTCTAAATTAGGCCAGGAAATACTTGTTTCCAGACCTGGTCAAGCTTATAACTGAATACCTCGACCGTTGAGGCTTCGAGATTATACGGGCGGGGTTTGTTCCACGTGTTCCCCACTCTCTGAGAGAAAAATGAAGCGCAGACACGCTTGTTTACTCTCGGCTTATGGATCATCGTACGGTGCCCTCTCAGTTGGGGCATCTTCATCGGTTGAAAAAAACTAGCCGGTATATCGTTAAGACCTACAAGGATCTTGAAAGCTTCTATTAGGTCTTCACGAAGCCTTCTTCGTTCAAAGGAAAATAAGTTGAGTTTTTGACCTGCTAGTATAACCTGAGGGTTTCATGCCTCGCATCAACCTAGTAGCCAACCACTGAACACTTTCAAGGCATTGTTTATCGTTGTGTAGGCTTGGACTCCAGGCCTGGATACAATACTCCAAATGAGGCCTAACAAACATTTTTTATAACGGAATCAGTACTTTCGGCTCTCTTGGACGTATGTATAGTACCGCTTTGAGTTGACTTCGGCACCTCGAGTAAGTGCTAATTTGTAGAGGGCTCGGACATTGTTCTGAAGTCCGGTCGTACAGTCCGTTTCACGAAGGTACGGTAAAAATCTCTCAACGCCAGTTGTTTTTTGAAAGTTAACCAAGCTCCCATTTTTATCCTATGTGCCTTATCTATTTTAGTTGTCCACCAATGTGGTTTGCCCTGTGGGCGGCGTCTGATCATCGGAACGTGTTTTTCTGTGAAAAGGTGTAGATTTCGTTTAATCGGCTGCTGTATCTCGTGTACCGTGCCTGAAGTGTGCCTCCACTCTAAAGACTTTGCATCTAGGATCAATCTGTTGATTTTATCTCTTTCAAAGTTGCGCGTTAATTTAAAAGGTATCGACTGCCATCTGACGAAGAACTCAAAATTGATAGCCACGTGGTCACTTCCCCCAAGTCAAGCAGTGAGGGGACCTGCTCTATTCTAAAACACGAGTTACATCTCACGTGCTGAATCAACATGTTATGGAGGAATTCCAACAGGTCTGCTTCAAAACTTCCCGCGGAGGCTGATTCCTCCTTCCGGTCGATGACAACAGCGTTGAAATCCCCAAGAATTAACAGGAAAATTGGTTTTGTAGTGATAACCCTCAAAAGTAACATAAGCTTCGCATCCTCGATGACTTGCGACATTGGACTACGGTGGACACATACGACTGGGATGGTCTGTGTGCTCACATTCACCACACTGTCTATTAGTTGAATGTTTGGTGTACTGAGAAAGAAATCCTGCAGCTGCACACATCTTCGGGCAATTAAAAGTAAGACCCCTCCTCCCTGCCTCTCGTTCGGTCTATCTTTTCCGTAACTCCTGTACCCCCAAATAGCACGCCCCAAAGGGTCCCTTAGTAGACCCCTGGGGGCTTTTGGGAGCGGCGGTGTATAAAAATGTGGTTTGACCGATTAACCCCCAAGGGGTCCCATGGGGGCAAAATGGGGGCTGGCCCCAAACTCGTTTTACTGCGCAAAAGCTCACCTCAGCACCCGATTTCTCTCAACTACAACGCATTATTCTTTCAGTTCTTCTCATATAATTGCTACGCCGCATCCGAATTGGTCCCTAACCTACCGGACGACCCACCAATACTAGAATACAGGCAACAATGGAACGTTGTAAATACATGCACATTTATTATCCATAATCATAAATGTACAACACCGTCGTTCAGATCAGTACACTGAGTTCTTCCCATACAAATGGTTGACAGTACACATCAGACCTCCGTGCACTAATGTTCACTGTCCTTATGGATGGCTTGTCTTCGAAGAGTATCTGCAAGGGAGCGGATAAGATGTTGTAAATGAGGACGCCAGTCAAGCAGATTAACATAGTGTTGCTGTTCATGCGGGTAAAAATGCATAAACAGTTATGGTGATTACGCAACAAGCGATAGCTAATGGCTGGAAGGCAACTTATGGTTGACGTGACACACTACATATAACACAGTTAACGTGTTGATGTATTTTGCAGAGGAAAGTACACAGTTATAGATGATAGATAATTCGTCTCACCCAATCTGAAACTTGTAATTTAGGTACATGTATTTCAGTGGTCTGAAATGTGTGATGAAAAGAAACGTAATGACGGTTAATATTACGATGCACAGCATTATGTACAACATGTGAAGCTCGCTCATAATTTCTGTTACATATTGTTAAGATCCCAGGGCAATTGTGTAGTTCGCCGGTATGGTGTTTAAAGGCCGAAACGAGTTGGAAACGGCCATTTAGGTGCGAAAAGATATTTTTCAAATTTTTAATGAAATATTAAAATGCGTATTTCGGGACAAATATAAGGAGTTCTTGGAGTATACTAGTGGTGTTGCAATGGGAAAAAACAGGTGTACTTAAAAATCGCCCATATTTGCACTTTTGTTGAAAAAAATGCGTCGCCATTTTTTCCGGCAAAAGCATAATTTTGGCTTTCCTAATCGATTTGACGTTCTGAAACTGCTTCCATTGAAATTTTCATGGTGGAATACATATCCCCACTTTGTGGAAACGCTCAATTTTGCGCGGTTTTGGAGATATAATAGAATTTGTAATTTCCAACCACGTTGTGTTCACAGCGCATTGTACACCAAACATCACAGTAATTCCTAATAACAGCTATGTCGCTACGGTTATGGCTTAGTTACACATCGGAATTACATATTCAGCCTGTTTTCCTGATAGTATTTCCGATGGAAAACGGTCTACTTTATCACCTGATTGTTTCTACCTGCTGTGTGGTGTAAACATGCATAACATGTCCCGCCCTATCATTGCAAACGTGCGTTTTGTTTTGTTTATTGCTTATTGGTCATGCTTTAAGATAGTTGGCCATATGTACGCGAGTCAATGCTCACTTATCCGCCGGATGATGACCAAATTTGATGCTCGTTATTTATCTGACGAAAACATTGATTCCCACTCCTACCGTTTCAGCTACAACCCCTCTATCTTCGAGCCATGGATGTTTATGATTCAGATGACTGTTGGTCTATCTTTTCTACGGCTGCAGACTTCACTGACGGCTGACAGTATGTTATTCTACTTTCTGCCCGGCCATATACCGCCTGTTAGATCCCGGTGTGCCACACCTGGGTCTCCACGGTTGTCAGACCA
>JTDE01002569.1:50512-61419 GCA_014338405.1 Paragonimus skrjabini miyazakii
GTTTCTATACAGGCATCTGTATCATTGATTTAACGAGCTAGTACGTGACATGATCGCTAAATGTATAAATGGCTATTTTGGTTTGAACAAACATTTGTGTCAAGAGTGAAACGTCACAACTTCACTTATCTTAACCCGCTAATTGATTATCAACCCTCTGAATTGTTTGCTATAAAAAAACCGATCCATGTTATTGTAAATTTGGTACTGATGAGTCAATACGAAATGCTTGCATCTACCAGTTTTCGTGTTCTGACTGTTTTGTTCAAACACGTCATTACTTGCTGACAGCAGTATCTTCGATCCCCGCGTACCATTTACTTGACGTGGTCATGTATATGAACTACACTAATCCCTGGGTGTATGCCGGTTAAGACGTTGGTCCTACCAAAAACAGCCGTGTGAGACAGGCCAATGGGGAACAAGCCGTAGGGTTGTGTCACACCGCGGATCGCGTAGGAGCTCTTTGTTAGTGAAGCATGATCTTATAGACATACAGCAGAACTGATTTTATAGTTGCGCACTGCTGTCTTTTTTCTCTGTGGCCAGGGTTTGCTGTTTTCTTCATGGTTGTGTGGCAGTTAAGGATCTGTGAAAACCACGGATGTATTGCTGTCTACGATGATGATGGTAATAATTGTCCAACGGCCGACTGTGGTCACCATCTTCCTATCCAGTACGGTCGAAACACTTTCGATATCATTCAAAAGCCTGGTGTAACTCCATAAACAAGCACTGCGCTCAGCAGTGACTGGAATCAGACATCACTGTCCTATTAGTTGCGCTTTCGGGCTAGGGAAACATCGTACTATCAAGCGGGTCAGATACCTGAATCACTGGCTCTGAGCAAGATCCCCTAGAAAACTCCATTTCCTGTCACCTCATAGATCAGACCGTTCAGTTGGAATATCTCAAGTCAATCCTCGTATGTGACATAAACGGTCGGGAAGTGTTAGAAGTTATCGTCCACTTGACGGTGATATTACTCGTTCACTGCCGCTTTCTGTTTCCGTTGTGACCCGCAATTTTCCCGCCTTTCCTTCATCTTCAAGTGATAATTGTTTTGTAAAACCAGGGCAACTGGCGAATGTTGGCGATTTCAATGCCCACACTCTCCGGTAAGATGGTTAGGAAACCGCTCCGGTTTGTACTCTCTCAAGCCTGCAGCTTGATGTATGCTGGGGACGTGAATCCACGATTCTACTGCCGTTATTCGACTGAGCTCACCTTAAGATGACCGTCGATTCCAGCGCTTCTATCTCAGGATATTTTGATTACGTTGAATCTGAATCTCGTAGTTCAGCTGGACTGAGGATCACACTGGGTTCCACAGTAGAACAATATTTGCTTGACTGGATCCCGGTAAGCAGTCGTTTGTGCTCTTAGTACATGGGTTAAAATTGGACTGCGTAAGTTGAAAAAAGCGTTGGTTAATCATTATGTCGGCATACGCACCAACAAGAATACGTTCAAAAAACATTCTTCAGCGCCCACACTAACGGTTTGAAGCACACTAAACACTGACATAATTGTGCTAGCCGGGGTTCTGGATGATCAACTTGGTAGCTTTTCCCAAGGGGAGAAGCAGCTGGGTGTGGGGGCACAACGCACTGACAGTGATGAAAGACTTGAAACTGTGATTACCGCAGTTTCACACAGGCAGAAGCATGGAGAACGTTTTGCGCATCTCAGCCACAAAAACAATTCGACTACATAGCGGTCAGTTACAGGTAGCGTCGCTTTCTTACATTTTCGTGCTTTATGGAGCAACCACTTGCATTCGTAACATGTTCTTTGTCTATTTTGTCATCTGAAAGACTGCTAAATGGCATTCGAACGAAAATAGTTTTAGGAACGTATACCATGAGGCATTGGCGAACAAATTGCCCACTTCGAGTCCAGTAAGGAAATCTAGTGATTAATGAGAACAAATTGCATCAACTATACGGGGTTGTTTTAAAGTGGTAAGTTCCAAATGAGCTGTACGGTTGCGACATATCTGAATTTCCGCCACATTGATAAATCTTATGAACGAGCGCCATTCAATGGACGGTTGATTTAACAGTTATGACGGCTGTCGAGGACTTGAACGCAAGCTGACATTGCTGTGAGCATCACATTCGAAGGAGATAGAGCGAGTCTTCTATTCGAGGAGGATAAGAGGCTGTTTTCTGTTATGACCCCCATGTTAGGAAAAGGCAAGGACAAACGCAAAGACCGCGAGCAGTATCTCTATCACAAACGAACGCAACAATATCGCAAAACGGTACGAAAATCATGGCGCAAGTATCAGATTCCAACTCTCATATTTTAGAACCTCCCAGCAGGTAAGGAAAAAGATGGCCTTTAAACGAGCTTTATTTACTGCTCAGCCCGAAGACAAAATAGTGGTTTACAGCAACAGTGTTTATAGGTTTTGGGCATCCTTATGCATAGACTACCAAACGAACCAATAAAAGGCGAGCGCAAATTCTCGGATGTTCGAGAATTCTGACAGGCGTCCAAATTCCCAAAAATGAAGAATCCATTTTTCTTCCGAATACAATGAATTCTTGGGAAAAAGTGCCTTTTCCCAACATTTTCCCTTACTTGTAATTGCACTTGCCGTCAAGTCGATGTTAGCCGGATCCATGGTCTTTTTTGCTAAATTGGCGAAGTGGTCAGTCTACGCTGAATAGGTCTTCAGTTTTTCCAAGTTCAACCGCGTCATATAGGCTAGCGAGAAGCATCCAAACAAAGGCGCTTACGGTCTTAGATTTTTGTCACACTACTGAATGTGGAAGTGTTTAGGTAGTGAGACACGGACCTATTGGTTTACAACAGAACTGTTTTCACTTTTGCTGCACTGCTCTCTTCCTAGGGGAGGGGATTACGGGAAGTGCACTCAAGCACCAGGCACTCCGATCGCCCACCGGTTGACTGTGACTGCTGGCGTATTATCCTGTATGTTCAAAAAGCCACACTAATTCTCAGAATCCATATCTAAATTTCAGTATATATGCTGCATGCAGTGATAATCGGAATAATTCGTCAGTCGTATTCACTGCATCCCTTGGTTGGGTTAACTCCTTCTTATCAGGCGAATGAGACTTTTTAATCAGAGACTTCGGGTGAAGCTCCTCATAAAAGCCGTGTTTTCTCCTCTCCTACTGATAAAATTGTCGAACGGTAGACTCCGATTGAAGTCCTTCGTGTCTATCTAAGACATGCCAGTGGACCCAAGACGCTGTCCGTTGGGATATGGAATGTGCACAGGTTGCTGACTCGATACAACGTTGGACACAAATTGACCGCATAGTCGTCAGCTGTCGGTGGCGTGGCTGTTTCCAAGATTGTAAGTCATTCTGAAGCACCTGCGTGGATTCCGATCATGTACCGTTATGTTCCAGGTTCCCTTGGAGTTTCAGTGAGAGACCACTTCGCCGTCAATCACAAATTGATGTATTTAAACTAGCAGTCACAGATGCTTTATGCTTATCCGTGTACGTTTGCTTCTAGTTTAGGTCCTCACCCACTAGACGACACTGACGTACAGTGGGTACATATACAACGTCCAAATGTGGTATTGCTTTTTGTGGTATTGCTACTCATTCAGCTGTCAACCAGTGGGTTTGTATGCGATTACTGGAACCTCTCGACGCTCGCCGGAATATTCTACCCAACAATGAGCACAACTTGACCAGCAGGGCTACTGGTCTGGAGCTCCTGATCACGCGGCCTGGTGGAAACAACGCGTTATTGAGATGGAACTAGCCGCTGCTACCGGAAGCTCTCGGTAGATTTTTATCACATACGAGCAAATGGTAGCAGGAAGTAATGTGGACGAGGTAATCTGCGAAGCCATTTGTAAACTTGTTTACAGCCTTCAACAAGGCATAGGACGCCGAGCTGAGAACTTCCAACAGCAGTTCAACTGGCTATCCGTGCTGTTGATCACATCCTTGGACTCTGCCTATCTTCATTGGTCTGTTGACTTCGGAAACAGAAGTTTCTCACGGCTAAGTTCGTGAAACGATACAAGGCGCCCGCCCTATACGAACTTCCTTCTGTCCTTTTTGTAGATGGTGGTCTTGTCTTAGTTAATTGGCTGACGAATCCGCCCCAGAAACCTTGGATCAGTGAAGTTATTCTGAATAACTGGAGCTTGGCTGACACCCCCTCATTTTCGAAGAGGGTTCACGGACTTTCTGTGCAAATCACAGAGGGATTGGTCTGATTTCTATTACTTCAAAGTTGCTTGCAGTCATTGTACTTTGTAGACTAGACTGAACGCGCGAGAAACATATCCGTAGGGAACAAGCTGAGTTTTGGTCTGGCTGTGACCGCACTGATCATATTTCCACACTTCACCAGATGCTTGAACTTCACTTTTCATATAGAATGCCAACAGTTGTCTTCCTGGACGTCAGAGAGCCATTCGATTCGGTTGACAGAGCTGCATTCTGGGATTATCTATCGAAGAAGTATGTAAACATAATCCTGGTCGTCATCATCATAACAGCCATGAGCCTGACCAAAAGGTACTGTGGCACGGGCCGCCGCTCACCTCAACAGTGACGTGGAATATCCTAGAAGAAAACGTTACTAAGAATGTAGAAAATTACTATAAGAAGACTAAGTGGAAGAACTAGAAATGGTATGGATACAGATCCGCCATTGACTGCGACACACCGACATCTCGGATAGCGTCTCTAACCAGTGGTTTGAGTGATCACGAGGATTCCAGCCAAGCAGGCAACACCTACCCACTTTGCTCAGTGGAGCAATGGCCTCAGTATATAATGTCCGGTACTAAGTGCAGGGTACTGTTACAAGATTGACAGGACTCTGTGCTCTCATCCTTGATGGTGAGCATTTGGAGGTAGACGAGAAGTTTATGCGGTTTAGGAGCTGTATCAGTGTTGGCGATATGTCTGATCAGATCACACATCGCATTGCAAAGGCTCGGGTATCCGTTTTTGACGATTGTTGTCTGTGAAGTGTTAGCGTCTTGTGATGGGAGCACAGTTTCAACAATGTTGTAGTTAGCTGACGTGTTTTCGGAACGAATGAAGTCTGTCGACCGTTAAACATATTGATCTTGTCTCAGAGACTTTGTTAGCTTGACCGCATCTTAAGAATACCAACTTACCACCTGTTACATCGTGCCTTATCTACAAGTGGTGGGTTGGGTTGGAAGCGACAGCTAGGTGGTAAGCGCATGACTTCGGTTTGCGGTACGAAGGCAATTGTATTGAAGCTTGCCTGATTAGCGCGCTCCCGGCTGCCTGGTTGGGGTCCGATGGACAGTGAACACCTTTGGTTAAGGACGCTGTCGGATATTGGGAAGATTCGAAGTCAGTTGTACCTATGTTGCGGGTCTCTGTGTGCATCATCGTAGCATTTTATTCTTTATCCCTCCACATTTGTTTTCTTTTTCACCATGTACAATGCTTCGTTTTGTTTCCTCATATTGTTGCACTTTTGCCGCTTTTTGTGGTTTTTACCTGTTATATATATATATATATATATATGTCACCATAGATATGTCCGTATTTTTTATTTCCGAAGGGTGAGTCACTTTCGTGCTAGTCTACCGTTTAGCTAACTAGTACTGACAGGTTGTTATACAAAGCCTCCATTCACACGCTCTCGATTTTACTGCTGTGAACTTACACCGCATGCGTTGCAACACAAGCCACTTGTGGTAGTAGTTATGCACGGACATCTGCTGGCTTCGACCGTTTTGACAGTCGAATTAAGAAACGGATGCCACCAAATATGAGTGAAAAGGAGAGTTCTGTTATCCGCCAGCCGCACCGACTTAACGAATGGACCGAACATTCTGAGGAACAGTTCAAACCAGAACGTGTAGACGACTGGACCTAGAAAGTCGGTTACTGCGTTCCAGGCGGTGATCCGTTGAAAGCAGATGTGGCCCTCGAGCTTAAGTTGTCGAAGCGTAACAAGGCTCCCAGAACATATTTCCTCTATCCTTGCTTTTTACAAAATAATGGGGAGAGATTGTTATCAAAACGGATAAAACTCTTTCAAACAGTTCAGGAGACTGATGAGGTACCGCTTTGTGAGTACTTATTAGCTGTAATTTGCATTTGCCAGAAGGAGCCTGAAATCTGTGTCACAACCACGGCAGCTTCAATCTAGTCTTTTACCTCCAAGTTACTCACTGACTGCCATATTGGCTCACTAAACCCGGGAAACGTTAGAAAGGTGAAAACAACGCAGTATTCTGATCTTGTCAGGGGTTTAATAATCACATTTTCACCACACTACGGGTCTTAGGGCATCGACACTCTTACATGCAGCCGATAGTTACTTTATACCCGAAAGCTGCTTCTGATTCGGTTGCTCGTAACGTTTCCTGTAACTGTCCTCCTCACAGAGGAGTTCCAGAAAAATGTGCGTCTGTCATGTTCGTTGTATGCCTGTACTGCAAGCAGAGTAAGACTATATGGGCAGATTTCTGAGATATTCGTCACCCCTAGGGTGCATTTGAGGTATCAAGTGAGCTTGGTTTCTTCCCGACACTGAGTTGTCCGACATGGGGTATGTGGATACGTTGTCTTGCTCAGCTCCCGTAAGACATATTGACCATAGTGAACAAAATGAATAGTCGGGCTAGTTTGTATTTGTAATACGCTTTGCGACTTCAAAGTGTAAAGCATGTGAAGTCCAGGCACTCCCACGATCTTTGTTGCGGACGATCCGACTAAGGCTGTGGACAGTTTCACACACTTGCGTGATTTTGTCTTTTTTTTCGTTGACGAGATATCAACGAAGACAACAAAAGTACGAGTTGCCTACACCAACCTGCGTCATCCGTTGTGTCAGAACGACGTTCAGTTGTCGTTGTTTAACGCACTACCCGTCAGATGTCGCATGAGGTTTCGCTTTTGATTTAACGGAACGAAACTGTCAAAGTGAATGTGCTACCCACTACAAGTGTTATACTCTTTCCGTCGGATTGAACCACCTTCTCTTCTTACTGTGCCAACATACAAAAAAGTTATTGGCCATTGTTGTCTGACTTCTGAGTGAATTTAGTGCTATTATGGGCTGAGTTAAAAGTTGCCATAACTCTGTTTATGTAAGAATGTTCATTGACGACGCAAAAAATATCATCAACATTGCATTTGTAAAATGTAAACTGTTCAATGACTGCACTCAATCGGTTATTCTCCAGTTTGCTGAGGATTTTAGATATGTGAAACTCCCCTGTTTGGCGGGTAGTGTGTTAAACATCTGCACCTCTGACACTGCACAAGCTGGGCTAGATTTTCTACAAGAATTGCTCATAAATAATGGCTACCCAACATGTTTCATTCAAAAGGTGATACGGGTAGTAGAGCCGAAACTTAAGTCTCATTCTGTGAATAAGAATGTTGCATTTACTGGTCTCCCTATGACCGAAGTTATCTTAAGAAATCTCAGAAAGTCAATCGAAACAACCTGCCCTGTCGCTCAGTTGTGCGTGAGTTCCCGTTCAACACCCATTATCATGTCACAACTCAAAGACAAACGTCCATGTTCTACAACCAGCTGCTGTGTAATCATTTGTTTGCTCATGTCGAACACCATACATTGGACGTACTACAAGACCACTGTCTGATAGAGTGCGTAAACATCATCCTGCGTGGTTGTACAGTGGTGTGATTAAAACGGCTTGAAGCGCGGTCGTTGCTTAGTTGACCGACTCCAATCATTCTGTCAGTAAGAAATATGTTTTTCCGATTGTCTCCCGAGTGCCAAGGAATCCATCAAAACTGGTGAGAATCCGAATGTTGACTGTTGCCGAGGCCATTAGTATCCGACTGCGCAAGCCTGACCTCTGCACTCAGAAGAAGTTCGTGCAGACACAACCTCTCCTAGCCCACAGTCAATCAAGCCCACGATTTGGAACGGGGATTGCGTAGCTTATATTAACCTCTGTTGACCGTTTACCCGACTCGCCCTAGTTACTGTTTTCATATTTATTGTATTGTAATCAGCCTGATGATCAGACACGGAAAACAAGCCCTGTTAGCTGCTTTGTCATTCTCATAACTTCAGTGGATATTTTCGATCGACGAAAAACACCTCTGAGTCCTAAGGGTCCTGTTTGTAAAGCAACTGCGGGAGTCATATTTTGCTACTGCTGTGAAATTGAATGAAGGTAGTAATCCGTCTTCAGATGCTGGATCCTCGGTATGTGAGTTCGACCATTCGCATTGGATATCGACAACGTGCTATGTGATCATTCACTCAAGTAATCGATATTTGGTGGCCGATGTAAAACGGGTCCCTTTGCCTAGTTTCTAAATACGCTCAGACTTAGGTGGTAGGTAATGTAGTAAAGATGCTAACTGTCGGTTTGCCACTTCCACTACAGCAATCGACTAGCATAAGGTGCAGGGTGAACAAGTGATTATTGTGTGTAAGAAATTGTGGACAGTTAGCAGTGAATCAATCATTGTAAGTCGGGTTCGTCTTCCAGACTGGGATCCACGTGGCCCATACAATCAATAGCTAAAGACGCTTGGTGAGATGGCATCCAATCGGGCTGTCTGGTATGTTGTCTTTGTTTGACTAAGTTGTTTGTGGAATAAATCCAATTACTGACACGGAGTAACAGATTCCACCAGGACACTGTGTTGCTGATAATGCCTTATCTTCAGTTACAGTCCGATTGTTTGTTCCCCAAACATGAGCATTTGAGTTCAGACATCTGTTTTTAGCAGTTAGATCCCATCCTTTCTCTTCTTGTTGCCTTCTACTTAGGACCTGTTCTTTTCTGCATGGTTATATGGCTTTTAAGCGTCAGTAGCTTTGTCTATAATTTTTGGTTTTATCCCTGTTCTCATTTTCCAAACCAGTTAATTGACTAAGAATAACATTGCTCGATTTGTGTTGAGCAAAATACTCTACATCTCTACAGTTACGTCCTGTTGGCACCTTAAACTTACAGAATATTGAAAGACCTCAAGGTAGACCTCTGTCGCAGTTCAGCCGCTACCGAGATAGCGTGAACATCACAAGCAATTTTTTTCATGTACATAACGAGTGGTTATCTCTGTACTGTAAGAGGCGTCTGACTCATTATACATGCAAGATCTGGACATTAATTCTTCTGTCAATGGCGTGATGCTTCCTCAAATGATGCTTTGTAATCGACGATGTTGGATCTTTAGGACCAGGATGCTGGAGCATCTACAA
Organism: Paragonimus skrjabini miyazakii; assembly: GCA_014338405.1. Taxonomy (NCBI): domain Eukaryota; kingdom Metazoa; phylum Platyhelminthes; class Trematoda; order Plagiorchiida; family Troglotrematidae; genus Paragonimus; species Paragonimus skrjabini miyazakii. The sequence goes on from JTDE01002569.1 coordinate 59,705, forward strand.
AATTGGGTTCAAAGCACGGTTACCTCGAAATCAGGTTGCATGATCACGAGCAACCAAACAGTTTCAACTTCATCGATCACGAAGCATCGTCTGCTAACGCTACACGCAATCGATCAGATGAGAAACCTGCGGATCCTGTTTACTGCGCAGTACCAATGTCTGTTTCATTATACAAAGGCGGTTGTAGATCGACACAGCTACCCCGTCTCATCGCATACAAAGAGGATCGTTACTGGCGTTAGTGCTGTCCTGATAGCAGATGAACTGTAGCATTTTTGTTTTTGTCCTGTGATTTAGAATTCTGTATGTTTTACACTTTGGCACTTGGCACCTATGGAGATGAGACCCCAGGGTAGATAGTGCATTTCCAGTCTTTTGTTATCTGGTCAAATTTACGTCAGGAATGGATATTTAAAGGTTATTTACTTGTTTTATCTCTTACTTTGCCAGCGATACTAATATGCCAAACTAACTCCGGTCTCTTTATCACGATCAGTCATTTGTTGAATAGATGTAAACCTTATTGGTAAATCGATCGTGAATAACTGTGTTATGCGCAAGTAGTACTACGCTAAATTTCAACCACCTCGAGTGGCCTTCCTCAAGAATGTTGTAAACCTTCCTCATTTATATTTTAGACTGTTATCGTAGCACAATAAACCTCGTTGTGGTTTTTATCTGTAACTTCCCCATTCTGGGTTGTTGAACGTGGATACGTTTTCGTATACACACGGGTTCTTGCGCGGTTGTGCATTTGTCTGTCTTCCTGTCCATCCGTGGATTCACCATGGCGCTCGTCAATTACGATAGTTCGGGAGATGAGGCGAGTGGTAGGTTATTTCGTTCCATCTGTCTCATTCTAACATTGCTTCTCTTCATGTGTAGACGTGGAAGAAAAGGTCATTGCCTCCCAACCAAAAGCCATCCCATCATGTCCAGTAACCGGGTCAGATCGTGTTGAAACTGAATATTTGATGCGTGTTCCTAAAAGTGCTAAATTATCCACTCTGGTTCCAGATTTGACAGCTTCTAAAACGAAAACAGGCAAAATACTTTTGTCGGTTCCCAGCCTGGAAACGGTGAGTTTCTGCACACTTATTTCACAGACTAACGTGTTTCTTCTCATCTGTAGTTGGACTCATCATCCAGTGGTTCTGATGGAGAAGATCCGACTGATACCAATTCCATTACGAAACGGGTCAGTCTGAATGGTTTGGTTGTCTATAACGATTCAGAGTTTCATGTTAGCAACCGTTCAAAATCAATCATACTGTTGTAGGTCCGGTTTCGATCAACATTGTTCAATTTTAATTTGAATCAGTTTGTCATTCACAAAGTGACTTCTCTTCGAGCGGGACAGTTATGATGTGTTTATTGTGTTTAATAGTTCGTTTCCACAAGGGCGTCCGTATTGTTTTATCGTGGATCGGCTGCGAAGCATCGTCTACGTCACGTCTTCTGTTCCTTTCCTATCATTATTTCATATTTCACTTCTCAGTCAAGTGTTTCTAACCCTTTCTCATCAGGGACTGAGTTTTCACCTTAACTTACTGTAATACTCGGAATTAGGGACTTCGAATAGCCCTTGAAATCGTACTAGGATTGAAACCTCCACGCAAGTAATAAGCAGAAGACCTCGCACTGGTTGCAGTAAGCAGTTCCTATTCATGAGACAAGCAGCCGAATTTATGGTTGTACAACAGTATTAAACAAAT
>JTDE01002569.1:71399-93423 GCA_014338405.1 Paragonimus skrjabini miyazakii
AAAGAAATAAGCGAATAACAGAAGGCGTAACATTGAGACGGTTTGTCCAATCCTGATGCAGTATCTTCAACGCGACGTTTGGATTGGTTTCTTGTTAGAACTTCTATTGTGTCGGGGTTTGGATAAGCGGTGAATCGAGTAGATTTTCATCACACTTACCTATAGTGCACAGGCCTCCGCTCATATATTACGTCCAGTTTACATCGGATGCGGATACGAAAGCACTTTTTTGGCGTACGCAAAATACTTGTGCAATGATCTTCGCTAACGCTGGTCCTTTTCCGACGGATCACACAAAGGTCAACTTGCAACGTGTGCTTTTCACTTGTGTAGGGCTCTTTATATAACTTGTTATCCTAGTGTACCTATACAGCCAAGTGGATAGACGGCGGGTATTTAAACAGTGTTACTACCAAATTGTGCGTGTTTTAACGCCACTTTACTTTCTGTCATAGCCGTTTTCGAATTTTTGCTCACACAGTTGGATGCTTTGCTTATTTAAACATTTTGTGTTTGATTCTATATGTAGTCACTTTCATTACTATTTCCTCTTTTTTCAGCGATCCAAAGAGTCATTTGGTCGATTATTGAGTGAAGGTTCAAGAACGGCGGGAGGCCTGCTGTCTCTCCTACCTCCAACTCGTTCAGGTATTGTCCGGAACGGACCAAAGCCTGCCGTTATGATCCCGCCTCAACTTCTCGTCCGACGAAGTACGCAGGTAAATCAAGAAAACGTACAACAGTCTAGTTCTGCCACTACCAGTACAGACCTGGACTCCTCTGACGACGTCATTGGGGGGCCGGCCGACATGTCTAAGGCTATTTGCGAAGAAGATGAACAGGATGTAAAGATAGAACCATCAAGTTTCTTTTCGTTCTACAAACCAACACAAGAAGACGCTGAAGCTGTCGCGACCGTTCGTGCAAACGCAGCGAACAAGGTTGTCCAATCTATGACTTGTATGTCATCAAGCACCAGTGTAACTGAACCCACTCTTGTGGAGGCGAGTGAACCCTCGGCCACGGATATTTCCGCATCGTCAGCTGAGGCTGGGCGATCGCGGACTGGTCCCCCACAAATGCCTGCACTTTGCTCCATCAATCCAGCTGTCTTGAGTGAATTCAGCGCGCTCAAACGAAGTGACTCAAAGACTGAAGATGATGATGGCTCTGATGAACCTCAGTTCTGGACGGATCAAACACTTGTGCCTGCACCTGAGGTGATTTTTCTGTTATTCATGTGGAACATCTCTCGGTTTTGTGGTTCACACATTATAATCATTCGCTTTCCAAGTATACGTACTGGTCGAGTCATGCTTTGGTGCTGACTCAATCTACTGAGCTAGCCATGTTTACCCCCGAACCCTGATAATCTTCCGACGTTAGCACATGATAGTGCTCTCGAATGTTGTAATGGTTTGCATACCTTAGTGACCTGGTATAAAGCTTGGTAATGTTACGGGAACACAGAGTGAGTTGCGGATGCCAATTTATAGAGAGTCCTCCGAGTTGCATTGAGATTGTGATGATATGCATTACGGAAACGAGGCACCGCTTTATAATACTAAGACCCTACTACTATTTAATCATCTCTACGCCATTAACACTAACATAAATACCCTTTCATGAGAAGTTAGCTACTTTCCTTAGGTCGACACGTAGTTCTTATACAGCTCCGTCAGTCTTGGTTCTAAACGTCATAGTCGATCGACTAGGCATGTCGAGGGGCGTTTGGCGAAGTATCGGTTTGCTGGATGGATGATTGTTGGCTGTTACCGCGGTGTGCTGGTTGCCGGCTGTTTTCATTGGACACCATTTGATATCGTGCACTTCAGTGTTGCATCTGAATGCCTTCTCTGAGTAAGGTATGGTCTCAAGCAGAGCATATGTTTGTTGCTTATAAATAACGTAATTCCGTTAGGGATTATTGGAACGCGCTAGTATCCTTCCGCTCAGTTCTCACTGTTACTGAACGACGAACCCGCCGTTCGCAATGATCGCCTCTTAAAAAATTAGCTGTGCTTGTGATAAAACATGTGCATCAATCTAGGGGAGAATATTGGCTTACTATTTCGAACCTTGTGGATCTCAATTGCTACCGTACTCTAATTTTTTGAGCAATTCAGGCGATAGGTACTGTAGTATGTAACATGAAAAAAAAGGTCGTGAGCATAACAACTAGTGAACCTATAAGAAGTCTTTAAGATTGTGCAGTGCTTGACGAAACTATCCTTGTAGTAGTTCATATCGTAAATTAAAAGGTGACATCCCTGTTATGACGTGATTGCCTAGGGTGAATCTTAACTGTTGGGAAAAATAGACCAGATAGACTCCATTGTTGTTCTAGTGATTATTGGCAAGCCTTCAGAACCGATTCGTACAACGTGCTTGCAAGGTTCATTTCTAAATGGAGCTGTAGGTGGTGTGTAGGTGTCACCTGCCTGGATGGGGTCCCCGTGATCACTCAAACCGCTGGTTAGAGACACTATCCGAGATGGCAATGTGTCGCAGTCAATGGCGTACCTGTATCCATACCATTTCCGCTTCTTCCTTTTATTCTTCTCTCAATAACTTTCAATCTTAGTAACCTTTTCTTCCAAGATATTCCACGTCACTGTTGAGGTAAACGGCGGTCCGAGCCACAGTACCTTTTGGTCAGGCTCGGCTGTTATGGTGGTGATGATGATGAAATGTAGCTGTCAGCGTGACAATTAACACACATTCAAAATGAACCAAAAAGGCTGGGAAGGAACAATCTAATTAGCTTCTCGTTTCTGCGTCACTGCCTTTACATGCCTGTGTAGTTGTGTCCTAGTCTGTACAACTCCATGTGGTTTCGGGCTGACATATGTTGGAGTATTATTTGGGGTTTTGATCAAGTTTTTTTCGGCTTGTGATGGACTAGGTATGCCTTCCTGAGTTAGAGTCATTCAACGGTACTTCTCATATCAGAGAATCGAATCAGTTGTTCTTGTACAAGTTCTACAGGAATTGGCCTGATTCCACATATAATTGGGATTTCTCTACGATACATAGTCGAATAACTCCAACCCAGGAGACAGATAAAGCAGAATAGACAGCTTTTTTTAAACCTTAGATGACGGTGTCGCATTCTTATTGTTCGTCCTTTAACTGAAAAGATGTGTTCGATTCACCGGATCGTTATGTACCCTTGAGATTCGTTTAGAACTAGTTACATGTCAAATAAGTTTGTCAGCATACTATTGGTGGCCTGCTATCATGTTTTCTAGTTTGGATCTGCGGGAAGTTATTGAACAACAAGAGCATCGCACACCAATATCTTCCACTTCCACCAAATTGATTTATCTCTCTCATGGACGACACAATAGACAAATATCTTCTATACTCACAGAATGCCGGTGTAAACCGGATAGCTGTTGGATAGCTCGCGAATCTGAATTATGCCAACGGCAGAGTGAATACGGGTGACATTACATGTTCTGCTGCGCGCTTTTTAACCTAGAAATCCAACTTGCTTCTTTGAGTCTATAGTAGTTACATAGACTTGAGTTGTAAAGGGTTTTAACCCGTTAGGAAGTTAAGTCAACCTCGCCTTGTTAAGCCATCTCGACTATCCTAATTCATTTCTAGCTACCAGAGGTAATCTTTTTGATCTACACGGAGTTTGTGTATAGGTTGATATTGGGAACGGCGTTTTTCTTTGGCGATAAAATGCGATATCGTTCTGACTTAGGAATCTACGTATTGTACTTTTGACGTCTACGTTCAATCGCATGCATTATGTGACTTCATGGGATAAATAATGGCGAAGTTTAAAAAAAGAATATTTGATAGGGAGGGTAATCCGATCGCCCAGTCTTTCAGTATGCACATACTTCGATGACTGGGTCACTTGGTGTGAATTCGTCACTGTAAGTCACGTTCATTATCTAGGTATGGACCTTTGTTATTCACAGTCAGTGAAACGGGGCCACTTGCGTTGCAAGTAAGCTGTCCAGCGAACCTTACTTTCATACGATGTTTGTAACGTGTAATTATATTAACGTTAAATGTTTTAGTTTAGTCACATGGCTTTTTAGTTACCAAGTTCCATTTTTTCCATGTGTTTGTTTGTGCACTGGAACTCAGTGTTCTTTCCATAATTGTTTGGCAGTTAAACGTTGGTGTCAGCCTCCGTATATTACTATCGATGATGGTGACTGTGGTGGTTATGAGAAACCAAATCGCACTGAAAGCTATCTGTTTTGGTGTTCTCGTTTTGTAAGTATTTGATTTCGTGCAGAGACAAGCTGTTCTCTGAACAATCATTTTTATCGAAGAGGTTGTTCGCCATTTAATTCAACGGAATTCAAACTCAAACTATAGTCAACCTTTCGCTAAAACTACCCTGAACGACTCACGAATGAAAATTAACGTAGTTTAAAGATAGTACACTATATTGCCATGGGGAACATATACCCCTTCTGAGCAATAATTGATCCGAAATACTCCAGCATCCGAAACGTACTAAATCAATTCAAATCGTCTTGATCAAACAGAAAATGTGGTCCGCATCTTCAGTAGTGTTGTATATATTACATTGCATGGCAGTCGCTGTCACGTGACCGACTAAGCGCATATGGGCCGCTGTCAGTCCGCTCAAACCCAATTAGGAACGATTAAGGTTGTCGAAAGTCCAGCTCTAATTATTTGTTCTTGTGTCGAGGCTGGATACTTATCCTTAGCCTTGTGACTAGCTGTCAACATCGTTTATATTTGGAGCATTGAAATTATGACGAAAAATGTGACCCGGCATTATTGTGGTTCATCTTAGTAATCATATACTCAACTTTATCTCATTTACATGCAACTGATCTCGATCTACGGACCTATACAATCTCAACATATTTGCCAACCTGACGGATGATTCCGAACTCATTCACTTACATGAGCTGATGTTCAGGGGTCAGTAAATGACAATAATTTCTGTTATCTAGTTCCGTGCTCAATTTTAGTTGTTCAGGAGCCGCCTGACTACGCGTTCAACCCCTACCGGAATGATCTCGGACGTTTGATTGGTTAACTATAAGTGGTCTTTTATCCACATCAGAATTATATAATGGCTACAGCGGCTTCTTAATCGTTACAAAGTACATCTGCGTTATTTTGTCCGTATCGTTCACATTACTTACGTAAACCCTCGATTTAATATTCGATCTGAGCCCACGGCTATCCAGTTCCACTGGGTCAACGTTCTTTTGCGTCAGTTGTGTGACTGTTCACTTATACGAAATTGTTTGCAGTATTTGCTGTGTCGTTCCATAAGATACCCAGAATGTCTGTTTGCTTAGATATTTTTTGAAACTATCCGGTTAACCGATTTTTCTGGCGCTTTACAGCAATATGTGGGCGTTCTGCGCTCGTCCCTGTGAACACCATTTAGATGACCCAAATTCTACACGACAGTTTTAACTACTGACTTTGGCATTCAGTAGTGAGATAATGCGTCTGTTTGTGCTGTTGCATGCTGTTTCCCGGTGGTTGCTGATTTTTAATTAAATATGACATCATATTCGTTAACAGCAGATAGCGACTAAAATGGATAATAACGGCTATTTCTTACCTTATATCACGATATTACGTTAGCAACAATGCGCCTTGTTAGTTTCTACGCAAAAATTCTCGAAGTTCGACTTTTACAATCCGATTCGACACTTTTGTGAATGCCAACCCACACCTTTTGCGCATTGCAGATTTTGTATGAGTCCTATATTAGGTTACAGTCTTTACGCATGCTAGAGAAGTTGGGGAGCGATGGGGTACACTTCTGAATATCCCGGAAAGTTTTTTTAGGTTGGTGTTTTTTTTGAGCCAACACCTTTTTGAAAGAAACACTGTACTTGAGTTTAGCTCTTGTTAGACTTCGTCAGTAGTGTATATCCTTGTCACCGCCATGACTAGAACTCTGGTCACTATTTTTGTGGGGCAACCATGTTGATCACAGTGCTATTGACCTCATATTAAAAAGGTTGTAGACTATTAAACGAGCTTTAACGAAAAGCAAAACTCGAGAATAGTGCTTCTGTTTGATAAGGACAGATTGAACAGTCTATTTGAATATGACAACTGTGATTAGTTGCAAGTGATACCTACTTCACACATACCAAAATCTATTCCTACTTGCCAGTAATAACTTCCTCTTAGTTTTGTAAAAGTAACAATGTAACAAGTCCTTACACAAATGTCTCGTCCGATTTTCTCCTGTATACTTTTATGGATTGTTAAAAACTTACTGTCTTTTCTGAAATATATGAACATCTTTTTGAGGTTGTCGATATTGACTTATAAATTTCTCACCACATCGATTAAGCGCGGATTTGCTCAACCATCTCACTAACACCCGGTCATAATAAACGAATGATCCGAATTATGGAAGGTTCCATCTCTATTTTATGGGGAAGCAATTAATGAGGTTAGGCAAATTAACTAACATTGACCACCTAAAATACAGAGCCTTATTATGTTATGGTTTATTTGGAGACCTGGTTATGTCGACTAGGTATAGACTACATACAAACGGACACTTCATAGTGCGTCTACATTATTTCAGCTAATTAAATCACTGTTGGAATTCAGTTCGCCATAACAGCGCGAACTTGTCTTGCACCATAATTATGAAGACACCTCAACTCAACTTGGATCACTACTCTTTAAAACGGAGAAATTCTACTCATCACATTTGAATGCCATTTTTCAATTATGACGTTTCTGTCCATGCTTCTTGAGCGTTAGTCATCAGATCCCATTTCGATTTATAATCACGCCTGTTTCCATGCACTTGTGTAATCAACAAGTCCCAAGAGCTTTCAGTTTGTTTCAAGACCAGGCTATGAACAGGCCAAGCCACTGAGTCAATGTTGTTCTGTGTGAGTTATATTTCTTTCTCTTTAACGGTACATTTTATATGATTGTCATGTAGATATGTTTGAAGCCCAGTAATCTGTTCAAAAATGAAATCAAATTATATGAAACTGTGAGCACAAGATTGTACACACTGTTTCCAATCCAGAGGAGTGATTTTTAAATTATTGTTGGAGCTGAAGGTGCAACAGTCATTAGTTGGCCGTCCCCCGAGGGGAAGCCGACTGTACAATAATCCTTTCTTTTAAGCTCCTCATTTCCGTTCGTCTGTTTTTCTGGCAATAGTACTCGTTGGATTTTCTGACAATCAGCCTACTGTGAAATTTCCTCGAATTTTTGGCAAATCAGAAATGACACGTTCCTTAAGGTTTAATAAATACTGGCTTCCATTCAGCTGACATCCGTCCGTCTGTCGCTTACACTGAATACCTTTTGATGTCTTTCACACTAGTTTCTTTCGATTCTGAACCGAACGAACCTTCCGTCGATCGCTTCATTTTTTTGCACTCTATGCGTCAGGAATAGCAAGCTGACTGATACTCCCGGTGTGCGAGATGTCTCCGACTGATCTGTATTCCGCTGACTCAGCGCGTTATGTTCCAATTGACGTGCCTCACAGCGCAAAATAAACTTCCTGCCTGTCAGAATCACTTAGAATCAGCAAGTGAACTGTACTCATACAATACTGTACGTGAGTGGATGTCGGTGAAGCTGCACAAGATAGAGGAATGTCAGTTCATGAATAATGGACAACCAAACTCCGTGTTAGAGAATTTCGGACTGAATTGACCACATACTTCTGAGGCAGAGCAATTTTACTGTACATCCATCCGAATTTTTTTCTTAATCTTTTCCCCTTCTCTCGTGTGCCACAGCGTAAACGAGCCCGTCTAACCCACCCTGGTGCACGTACCCTACCTGTGCAAGACCTTCTCAGTTCTTCCAATCAGATTATCCGTGAAGTAAATCAGGCTGACCTGACGGCGGGCGCTGATGTTGAACTGATGAAGTCCGTCACTGCCGACGAGTCCCAGTACGTGTCCCAACGCGCCAAGGCAGATGATGACCCAGGCAAACTGGCACATCGTAAACACCAGATCACCTGGTTGGCGTTTCAAGTGAGTGATTGTGCTTTCGTTGCATCCTCTTCGGCCGTATTCACCGTTCTCTTCTGTTTCTGGTCGTTGATGAGAATAACGAAGGCATGCGTTATCTTCATCACTTCAACCGTAAGAAATCCTCCATAATTGTTATCATAAACAGTTTTTGGTGGCCGTATGTTATAGATCCTGCACTTTGACCCGATAGCTAATCGTAAAGAAAGAGCGCATTGTTTAATTTTGTTTGTCTTCACGTAGTTTGTATCTGGTGGGCCACTCATCGTGCGAGCAATGCAGTCTTTAGCGAGCGCGCATTCTAAAGTGATCTATTTATGAAAGAATGAAAAGACGCAGTCTGTGATGTCAATGGGAAATGCTTCTATGCAAATTGAGCGTTTGCTCCAGTGGAACTTACCATCGTAGCTACTAACAGTTGGATACAACCACAATGTGTTTAGGCGTTGACGTTGCGGCGACGTTTGACGACCGGGCCGTCTGGGCTGGGCAAGGTCGGTAAGTACTACCTACCAGATTCGGGACTGAGCGATGATGTAGATAGCTGGTTGGCACCTTATCCGCACTAACTTTTTCGATTAATCTCATTTTTTCTGGTTTCTGCGGCTATTTTAAAAGAAATAGAACATTCCATGTCATCGGTGTGACTGTTTGTTAACGTACATACTGTGCACACCTGCCTGCCGTTTACTGCTAATCGATCTCCCGCCTGAGTTCATTTGTTTGCTTGTGGTAACTAAACTTACATTATGTGCTACTTATCGGTCCACTGATGACGAAGACAGTCGGAATTCTGTTCCGGCGTTACAGTCACTGTAATCCCGGGTTAAACATTTCAAATACGGAACCAATAACGAGAGATTCACGACCTGATCACGGATCCATTGTCATTGCTGTCCATACTCAAGTTAGGCTCAGTCAGCATTCATGTTATCGATCACTCTCAAGCTTGCCGAACGAACACACTTTGTCTGCACCAGTGTCACCCATGTTGTTCACGTCGGTTACAATAATCGGACTCGTTGAACGATTGCTCTGGCCAATTATCCTGATTAACCGCCCGTTTATCTTCCCAACAATTATGCGCAACTGCTTGTGAGCGCCGCTCAGCCTCGTTGGATTACTCCAGTCCTAACAGAATGAGCCGACTGTATGTACAGTGATATCCACTGCCCGGCTGGTTCTGACGTTTACGTTGACCAACTCTCTCCCTGTTCGCTCGGCCGTGTCAAACGTCATTGTCGATATATGAGGCCACACAACGAGCGTGCCTGATTTCGTGTGGGGATTTCACTTTTTTTTTCAAGTACTGTTACAAACTGAAGCACACGACACTACCAATGAACCTCAGATAGAGTGCGGCCATGTGGTGAACTATCATTATTCCTCTGTATTACGAGTGGCTATTTAAGCTAGACTATGAGGACGACACTGCTGCGATCTGTGCTGTTCCGTGAGCACCCAGAACATCGTGCACAGATTAGAGGCTTCCGTTCGTCCTTGCACCTTCTCAGTGCAAGATGCTGTTGCAAGATTGAGAAGACTGTGCGCCAACTTTCATCTCTGGTGGTGAGCATTTGGAGGTAGTTGAAAAGTTCGTGTGCCATAGGGAGCTAGCGGAATGTCAGATAAAGTCAGAAATTGTGTAGTCAAGGTTCGGATGATTTTTATAAACTTACGCTATCCGTGGCACTGATGAATTCTGAGATTTTCAGTGAAAGATCGAGTGTATACTGCCATTGTATGATTGGTCTTATTGCCTACCTACGAAACTTAGCTTACTTGCACACGGGATATCCACGGTGTGTCCATTTTTGGTCTCCGTAGCATTGTCTGCGTGTATGGTGGGAGTACCATATCAACAGTAACAGAGTACATTGACGTGTCTTCGTGACGGGCAGACTCTGTCAACCGTTGAGCACAATGTTCTTGTTTCACAGACGCATCTTACGAATGCTAACTCGTCGCTTGTCAAGCTGTGCCTTATTTTCGATTAGTAGGATAAGGCTAGATGCAACGGCCTGGCCGTATTCACCGTTCTCTTCTGTTTAAGGTAGTTAGTGAGAATAACGAAGACATGCGTTATCTTCATCACTTCAAACGTAAGAAATCCTTCATGATTGTTATCATAAACAGTTTTTGGTGGCCGTATGTTATAGATCCTGCACTTTGGTCCGATAGCTTATCGTGAAGAAAGAGCATTGGTTAATTATGTCTTCTTCACGAGCGATTTTGATGAGAACTCATCAGCCGGCGCTATGTGCACAGAAGTGGTTGAAGCAACCCATAGGGTTACCGTGGTGGTGATGACATAATACATGGTGTGACTGTATGCGTGTCCATACCCTATCTATTTGTTTCTCATATAATTTGCATGTTTAACGTTTGCGACTGATGAGAGTAAACGAAATGTTAACGTACCGCAGCGTGTCTTCTTTTTGCATTGATGAAGTTGTGCTTGTGTTGTAAAGCATTTTGTACATTGATGTAATCTCTGTAATTTTCTCTATGTGTCTCTTTCTTTTTCCCCCTCATGTATTACACAGCTTTCGTTAGTTTACCACTGTGTTTAACCGTGTGAATGTTTGTTCATGTGTGCACAATGAAACTTGGATAGGAAGTTGTACACAGCCGTGATGCTTGTGATCACATTGAGTATGTCTACATTCCAAGCAAAGGATTTGCTTTATGGAACCTTAAATGTAGAATTTCAGTTATCATTACCTCTTCATGTTTATCGCTAGTGAAAATTCTAAAATTGGGGGTTGCACTGATTGAAGTGGAAGCGTAACCACAAGATTATGAATTCCGTGGTATGCAAACAACTTAGCAAAAATGGTTTACATTGTTTTACATTCGTCATCTAATAAGTTTTAGTGAACTATTTTCGCGCTTAGCATAGTATGTTTGAGAAGGGTCACTGATATGTCTGCGACCAGTAGGTCTAACGGAAACTTCATGGCTAACCCATTCTGTTCTAGATTAGAATCAAACATTGCACATACAAGATGACAATAATTTTTTCACTTATCCATGCGAACTACCAATGTCCATTTAATGGTACCAGAAGTAGCCGCATGAATAGTCTACTGTTCTTCTTAGCGGTACGTTCACCCGCCTGTATTTCCACACTCTAGTCTTATGTATTGATTAGATAAATCCTGTGTTTGGAATGGTCCTTTAAGAATGACTGATATCAGCTGTTTGCAAACTCTGATTTTTCTGTGAATGGTGAACCCAGTTTGCAAGTTTTGCTTTTCTGTAACTCAACAAATGTAACAGTCTAATGTGGTTCCCTCGAAAACGCGTTAACTTGCTTTTTCTATGATTTGTCGAGAACTGTCGAGACAACTTAGACAAATTCTTTCAGCGTCCCCTCCTAATGCTTTCTTCTGTCCGATTGACGATGTTGGCAGTTGAAGCGAAACGAGTGTATATATGGGCTGACATTGTTGATTTAGTCCATGTGTCAAAACTCGCCTGGTAAGGAAAATATTGGGTTGACCGCAGTTCCCGGTTTCCAAGTATGCAACAGCATTTGATGCTTTTAGTAATTTAGAATTCACCGTTCTACTTTCCGGTGTCTGGTATTGGAAGTTTGTGGAATTCCACTACTTACGGTCCTATTAACAAACCGACCATGTTAACATTGGAATAGGCAAGTAGTTATTTTACTCATATTTTTAAAGGATTTGTCTACCTAAACTCCAAATGTTACCGACTTTTCCGGACGGATTGGAATCAACATGGCAGAACACTTGGTCACCCTAGCTACATGCATGAATCATGCGGTTCGACCTTGGGGCACACAGCTGTCTATTTGCTGTGACAACTTGGATCTTTATCTGACACGTGGTTGTGCGAATTAGACAACCGTAGTTGAACTCCGAAGGAGAGTGAAAGCTACCTTCAAGCAGTATACAAAAACGTCGCTTTCTTCCTGACGATCATCTTCAATTCAGTTGGCCAGACACACATCTTGCACTGCTGATTTTTCCTTCATAGTTGATTATTAGGGTACTGCTTGGCTTCGACTACCGCACTCATGATGTTGTGAGCGAGACGGACAGTTGGTAAAAATTGAAATGAAATCAATTACCGGCAGATCGCTTTCGTATGCCAGGCCAGGGTTTTCACGGGCTCTACACAGAGTGTGTGACTGTTTAAGTTAGAAGAAATGATGGTCAGTTGAGCTATCTTGTTTGAGAAATAGTGATAATTGACGAGCCATGTTTCTCAGAGTCGTAAATATATCACTCAGGGCGGATTTATTTGTTTACGAGATGTAGACACCTTGGTTTTTGTTGTTTTATTGTAGACGTAATAGTTTTCCACATCATGTTCCATTCCTTTTTCTCCTGTATCTTCATACCCAGTGTTTCTGTTCTGACTGTATGACGGTTAAACACTGATATATCGCTGTAGTGATTAATGTTTTTTAAACACTGGTTTAACAGTCGGAGTATTACGACCAGTACGAGTGGGCTCCACTCTCAAAGGTAGTTTACTATCTGCCTGATTGAGAAACTGTAAGTCTCTGATGTTTTCCAGGAAAGTTTGATTGCACAACGAACAGTCACCACCATCTTATATCTTGGGCCTGCTCTCGGTTCGGTTGCCATAACGTTCTCTGAAGTTTTCTTCTTCACAAACAAGTTACTGATAAACATAGTACGCTAAATCTGAAAGCAAGACGTGAGTTTATAGTTATTGGTCTCGCTTTCAGTGTTGTTCGATCTCTCCCTTCATGTTCGCTTTTGCAATGGATTTCATTCTAAAGGACGCGCTTTGTCGAATTTAGTGTGCTTAACATTGAGTCTTCTGTTCGCATTAAGCTTACTGAAGTGAGGTATTTGGATTGCTTCGCCTTGCTTAGCCCCTCTACTGTGCTCAGTTAGGTGACTGACCGAACTGGTTCGTATGGAATACACTTTTTTTCTTCAAAATGCTCTTAAGCTGTGACCTCCCCGCTCCCACTCTGATTGCTACGGTCGGCTGGCTTCAAACTGTAGACCAGTTCTCGCATTAGGATAGCACTGTCTCATCGGCCTATAATATCGTTGAGATATCAGCCAGAATAGCAAAGTTACAAGTTATCTTCGTCAACCTGCATCGCCTGTTGCATCGAAAATACATCTGTTTGTTTGCTGAAGAAAATACTGCAAAATGTCTGTGTCCGATCTGTTTCATTCTTTGTTTCGAATCATCAGCGACCCTCGACGATAATGCCAACAAACTGACTGTGTTTAAGCATCTCCACCAATTGTTCCACTTCATTCTAGCTGATTACGTGAACAATGTTGCAGTTACTCAATGTTTATTTTGGAGGACTTTTGACGTGTAGTTGTTGTCACAAGTGAACGCTATCAATTTGTCACTTACTAACTGCTCTTGGGTTCTATTTTCCGGCATTCCTCTTGTTGTTTTGACTGACCGCGGTGGGAACAGCTGTCCACCATTTCGTTGATGGTCAATAGGACGAGTGATTTGACATCGGAAAGTGTACTTTACCATCTGAACAACAGATCCATTCGATTTGGCACGGTCCTAGCCGCGGATTGTCTGCGACACGTCCGTTGCTGTGTTGGTTTTTGGCGATTTGGTCTATATGTATATGTCGCGTTGATTCCACCGTTATGGGAACTACAATGAACCGGTTTTTTCTGTCGCTGCAATATATTCGTTGTCAGGATTTCGTGTTTTATAATACTCTGCCTTGGCTAGGTTGCTCATCTTTGTTTTCAGGTCGATATTGTATTTAACTGTGTTCCGATTTACAGTCTTACGCATATTCACCTCAGAAATGTATTTTTTTTATAAGTTTCTTATTGGTATGCGGAGATATATCAGAGACGTAGGCACACAGTCTTTTGTTTTGGTAGCTTGTATCATCACTATCAAGCTTCCCCAAACATATTTGCTACACGTTGGAAGACTGAACGAATCTGTAGCAGAGATTGAAATTAAACTCACATTTCATGGTTATAACTTTACACTGATTGTCATCGTGCGTCTCATGTGTTTTTTGTTCTATACAGGCTCAAGAAAACCAAATTGAGCTTGAAAAGCGCTGGGCTGAGGCACGTCGAAACAAAGCAACCAATCGAGCCAAATACGGTTTTTAGCCAAGCAGTCTGTTCACCTCTGGTGAACCGTGCACATACCTGTTGTACAGTTGTCTCCTGAACTTTTCTTATCTTCTCAGTACATTTCTGCCTTCGTAAATCTCTTTTTGTAATCTCTTATCAAGAATGGCTCCGTGTGTTATGGTTTTTTCTGGCTCATCAATCGTCGTAACCCAAGTACGAATCTTGTGGAGAACGAATTTCGTGCAGCTGTATAAACACTTGACCAGGAGATAGTCCATTCGCCAATCAGAAACAGGTCGTTGTGCGTTTGTACTAATAAGATAGTTCGTGGACTTTCCATAGGTGCGTTATGCACTGAAGACTAAGATTTTCCTTTCACAAATAATTTGTCCGTAAAACAGAAGATTTGTTGTTGATTCTGTAGGAGAAGCCGACGGAGAAACTTAACACACACGACTGGTAACTTGAATCCATCTGCAAACTAAATATCGATAAGGGTGATGACTTTGATAATGTTGACTGGAGGACGTAAATCACGTGACGTCCTCCGGAGTACTATTATAAGAACTTTGACTTTACATGTAACTTAAAATTCTGAGTTCCATTAATCCGACACATCTCTGATGAGAGGCCACATTTTACACTACGTTTACTCTCTTCAGACAATAACGTGAAACATTTGAATATATGAAATTTGCTGTGGCAATAACAGTGAAAACTATCACAATTTGGTTTTACGATGTTAGCAGCAGTAGTAGTGTGGACAGCCAAACCGTCCGGCTCAACCGACCTTACACACACACATCTGACTGGAGTTTTGGGTAACGCTGCTTATCTGAATAGTTAGGGATGTTGACTACCACTTAGTGGTAGGGCACTTGGTCGATATGAATTGAACTCCAGTTGCAGTTGCTCACAAATTTCACGCTCAGTTGAGCTCTCCAGTCGAGCCTTGTCAAAAAGTAGGCTATAGCCTCAAGGTCTACCGTTGCTAGCACTGCGCCATTGACCTCGTCTTAAGCACCACTGAATAATCACATCCGAATATTCGACCGCGTTTGTTTGCGAGTGATGTTGGTGTCCGACCGCGTCGGGTGATGACAACTGTCTTGCCGGGTCTAATCGATTAGTCGACAGCAAACACTCAGCCAGTTTGAAACTACAGAATAATTTGAACTTGTCAACCTGTGTTTTGATTACCGATTGTACGTTGACTCAGTCAACAGTTTGATCTATTTCCCTAAGCCTTACAGTGTATGGGATCTGGATTTGACTCTGGCGTTGTGTGGCCACCGTAGTTTTCTTTATCGCACCAACCACTGATGCATAATTTTAGCCTTTATTTGCAGGTTCGGATTCGTTCAGACACTCTTGACTTCGCGTACACTGCACGTGAACTACCATTGCGTGAAGCTCTGTACATCGAACGAAGTTTGATGATGGACGAGCAGAACAGCATCGTGAGTTAAAAGCAACGGACGCAGTTCAGAAAAATTATACACTCTTGGTCTAAGCCCACGTCGACCGTAACTGCAGATAGTAGAATAACCAGATGGTCAAGTACAGTTAACAGGGTCGGATTTTACATGAAGAAGAATGGCTCTTGTTATCCCTATCGTTCATTCTTCGGCATCGATCGGACTCGTTACGGATCGATACCTCGATCTGACTCAATTAACTCTGTATACTGGTACCGGCCTGAAGATGAATGATGGAAAACATACGTTCGTCTATGTCTCTGTCCTCATTATCGTAATGGGCATATTTTAAATAAATACATTGTATCGACCGTCTCGCAGTATAAACCGGGTCTCTGTATCTGCTACATCCAGCAGGATAAATAAGTGAAAACATACTACTGCTGATCGCTCCCTTACCGTCACCAACCGTAGCTCTTAGGCCCCTTCCGACCCTCATTTCTAGTAATTGCTCTACACGTCCAATAATAGCACTGTGTCGGCAATTCCCATCTCTTGTTATCTGACCACAGGCCTCCCTCATCCCTTGCTTAGACCTAGAATACGAATTAATATAGGTGCCTTTAACGTTTGCACTCTAAAACAGATAGGTTAACAAGTCGCTGTCAAAATAACGTTACATTCCTTAAATGTCGATGTCTGCTCCATTTTGGAACTAACAGCACCCCCGTTGTCTACCTGGTACTGATTATACACTTCAGGTGATTGGTGGGCCGCCGCTACTGGTCAGGTTGGAGTAGGTGCAGTCCTCAGCACGAAGGCCACAGCCGCACTGATATATTGTTTTCCTGTTACCAATAGACTGCCGTTCGGTTGGCAGATTCTGTTAAGACCTGTTCTAGACGCAAACCTTTCGGAAATCTGTTCATTGTACCTACTTATGATCCAACTGACTAGTGGCGTCGGTGTAAAGGTTGCCTTTTACTCGGATTTGGTCGTTCTTTTGCGGTCGGCACGTGGATCTAATGTAGTCATACTGGTCGGGGATATGAACTCCCAGGTCAGTCATCTTGGTGAGGGCAATTCTCGTTTAGGCGGAGGGTTTGGGATAGCGTCACACCGCTCGGATAATGACAAGTGGTTGTTACAACTGTGAGTTGATTATGTTATTTCTAGCCTGCACTCGTTTTATGCACCATGTGCGTCATTGTCATACTTGGCGTCCCGTTCTCTAAATTAGGGCTTGTCTCAGACAGACGACATAACTGTTAGATATAGGTGGCACAACATACGTTTGTCCGCTGACCCTGCTGCTCAAGCCACTGGTCAAGCCGGTGTTGGAATTTCCCAAAGCACATACTCAGAGAAGGCGCTGCTTGACTGTACACCCTTCAACAGCTGCATTCGTGCTGTCAGACCCGAAGGTACGGTCAGAACTTCGAGAGACGCTCATTACAAACGCTGTCTGTTTGTTGTAATGGCTTAGGCCCCCACAGATTGTAGTACAGACACAGTCATTGATTTAGTCAAAACACAGAGAAGACATATCGCGAGATGTTAACATTTCGATTCACTCTCATCAGTGGCCAACGTAAAACCAGCCATTTTTATACAAACTGCGTATAGCAACATCATTTGAACGAACCAGCCACATAATTCTGACCTTTCACGCTCTAATAGTTCATTCTATTCCACGGCAAGGAGATCGATTGCGTCAGCGCCTTCTGCGCACACAAAACTGGCTGATATTGTTTGATGAGCTTTGATGATTTTTGTCACTAGCTCACCAACCTTCTGCACCGCACGGAGCTTGTAGTACTGGCTGAAAACTTGAACGCCCAGGTGGGCGGAGTGAGCGTTGACGAGCGTTATTAGATGGCCCTCACTCTTACGGTACTCGTTGAATAGACAACGGTGAATGTTTGTTGCAACTTCGTGCTGATAGCGGTTTGTTTCTGGTAAGTACTAATCTTCGGTGTTCTAGGTGTCGATGTGCAACCCAGCGATCTCCATCGTCGAGGCAGTCATGAACACAGATTGACCACATAGTCGTCACCTATCGGTGGCGTGGCTTTTCTCAAGATAGCAAGTCAATCTGGAGCGTCTGCGTGGATTCCGATCATGCACTGTTATGTGCCAAGTTCGCTTTGCGTTTTGTTTGGAGGCCACTTCGCCATCAACGTATTTCAACTAGCGGAGTCAAACGCCCTTTACGCTTACCAGTATGCACTTGTCTTTTGTCTAGGAGCCAGCTACCAGATGATAGTGAAGCCCATTGGGCACATACACTACGTGCAATGCATAACTGCGGTACTGCCTCGTATGGTACTGCTGCTCGTTAAGCTGCCACCCGCTGGGTCTGTATGCAATCAATGGAAATTCTCGACGCTAGCTGGAATATTCCATTCAGCAGTGAACACAACTTGACCTGCAAAGCTACTCGTCTGGAGCTCCGGAAGTAAGTGCGAGAAGATCGCAAGACCTGATTAACACAAGAAGGATGAAGCCGCTGCTACCAGAAGCCCTCGGGAGCTTTCCATTTCATTCGATCAAATGGTAGCAGGAAGTCAGTTGTGGGCGAAGTAATCTGCGAAGCCAATTGTGAACCTGTTTATAACTTTCAATGAAACTTAGGACGCTGGGCTGCGAATCCCCAACAGCAGTTCAACTGGCCACCCATGCCATTGAGTACGTCTTCGAGCTCTGCCTGTGCTCATTGGTCGGATGACTTTCCTCCACCTTTGGAAGCAGAAGTCTCTCTCACAATAAAGTTTCCGAAACGTCACAAGACACTCGGCCCAGACGAACTTCCTCCCGTTTTTTATGTGGATGAACGTCCAGTCTTGGTTAAAGTGTTGACGGCTGTGCCCCAGAAACCTTGGATCAGTAAAGTTGTTCTGAATGTCTGGAGCTTGGTTGACATCGTTCCTATTTTTGAAGAAGGCTCACGCACTTCGTGTGCAAAT
This sequence comes from Paragonimus skrjabini miyazakii, assembly GCA_014338405.1. Taxonomy (NCBI): domain Eukaryota; kingdom Metazoa; phylum Platyhelminthes; class Trematoda; order Plagiorchiida; family Troglotrematidae; genus Paragonimus; species Paragonimus skrjabini miyazakii. The sequence goes on from JTDE01002569.1 coordinate 89,870, forward strand.
TACAGATGGATTGATCTGATTCCCGTTGCTTCAACGTTGCTCGCGGCCGTTGTGTCTCGTAGGCTAAGCGAAACGCGCGACAAACATCCATTAGGAGGAAGCTGAGTTTCATCCTGGCCGTTGCTGCATTGATCGCATCTCCACACTTCGTCAGATGCTTGAACTCCACTATTCATATAGAAGGCCAACAGGTATTGTCTTCTTAGACGTCAGAGGAGCTTTCAGTTCGGTCGACAGAGCTCCATTCTGGGATTGTCCATAGATGAACAGTATGTCTGAGTAGTATGTAAGCATTCTTTAGGCAATTTACTGTCAGACCTCGTTCAAGGTTAGATCTTACGGCAGCACATCGTCGACCTTTAGTATAGCAAACGGGTTACGACAAGATTGTCAAGCCTCCTCCTTCCTATTCAATCTTGCATTGGACGAGATCTTATGGTGTGCCTTGAGAGACTGTAAATATGTATTTGCTCCCAGGTGCTCAACTTCGAGTCGTAAAGTATGCAGGGGACATCTCCCTAATTTGTAGGGTCTCACAGGGAGCCCAGAATATCTAAGACAGATTGGCGACTTTAGTTCGTCAGTTTGGTATGGTCTCAGCACCAACGAAGTGCAAGGTAATGTTGCAAGATTGACAAGACTCTGTGCTCTCATCCTTGATGGTGAGCATTTGGAGGTAGACGAGAAGTTTATGCGTTTTAGGAGCTGTATCAGTGCTGGCGATATGTCTGATAAGATCACACATCGCATTGCAAAGGCTCGGGTATCTGTTTTCGACGGTCGTTGTCTCTGAAGCGTTAGGGTCGTGTAGTGGAAGCACCGTTTCAACAATGACGAAGTTCGCTGACGTGTTTCCGGGACGAATGAAGTCTGTCGACCGTTAAACATATTGATCTTGTCTCAGACTTCGTTAGCTTGACCGCATTTTACGAATACTAACTTACCACCTACTACATCGTGCCTTATTTGCAAGTGGTGAGTTAGGTTAAAAGCGACAGCTCGGTGGTCAGTACATGACTTCGGTTTGAGGTATGAAGGCAATTGTTCTGAAGCTTGCCTGATTAGCGCGCTCCCGGCTGCCTTGTTGGGGTCCGATGGACAGTGAACACCTTTGGTTAAGGATGCTGTCGGATATGGCGAAGACTCGAAGTTAGTTGTACCTGAGTTGCGAGTCTCTTTGTGCATCATCATGACATTTTATTCTTTATCCCTCCACACTTATTTTCTCCTTTGCCATACAGTGCTTTTTGTTTCCTCATATTGTTGCATTTTTGCCATTCCTTGCGATTTCGTCTTGTTAATTGTATACATAATTAAGTATATATATATATATATATACATATATATATATGTATTTATACCTATGTGTCCTCAATTTATCCGACGGCCGATGTTAGCGGTCGATCGTGCATATTATATGGTACCAGCGAATACGCATCGAAGACGTTAGGACGTGCGTACTTGTTATTGGTTGTTAATCGAGTTTTTTTGGTCAGTCCTTGCATTTTCGCAGACTTAGTTATCCGGGTCATGTTCTCCGGATGCCAGCTAGTCGTCTGTCTTATCTAACACTCGGAAGAGGATCATATAGCCCACTGGCGTAAGGTACAAAGTGGAAAGCTAATGACGTGGCGTAGAGAGATGAATTCATTCATCCAGGTGTTGGCTACGGTAGGTCGGGTTCTTATCAGTGGCTGGGGAACTTGCGACTCAGCATCGGTGACTCGGAACGTTAGGTAAAATGGCGCTTAATCGGGTTCAGTGGCGTGAGTGTTTTCATTGTTTGGTAGAGTTGTTTGTGAAGTAAATGCACCTAACGATGCGGAGCAGCGAAAGTCTTATGGAAGCTGTCTTGCGGATGATACCTTACTTTTCCTTATAGCTCGGTGGTTTGTTTTCAAAGTTGATTCATTGTTGACTTGGCTGTTTATAGTAGGTGGGTTCATTTCCCTCTCCTTTTGTTTGCTTTTCTTCCTTTACAGGATTCGTCTTTTTCCTTACAGTTGTGTGGCAGTTGAGCGTCGGTAATATCCACCGATGTATTGTTGTCTTTGATGATGATGATGATCCCTCGGTCTCCAGTTGATTAAGTGGACTGAATCACTATCGTGATGGTCCTCAACGGTCAACATGATAAGATCGTTGGAATTGTGTTTGACCGAGTGATTTCTGGTTGAATGCGGAGTATTCAGTACTTGTCACATAAACGATCGGCTCCGATAGGTGGGCAATAATGACAGTAGTAACTGGCTTCATTGACGTTAGGTGAGTGAATATTCAGTCAGTGCGTTTATTGTATAAGGGGTCGTACGGCACGGCTGTGTTCCTCTTCTCTCCGTCCCGGGCAAACTACCGCATGCCAACTGCCCTGGTCCACTTTCTCCTACAAATCAAGTCAGGCTATGGTTTTGCTTCCCGCCAATTGCGACTTGGCCACCTTCGAGGGCAGACTCGAACAGACTATGTAGTTAGTACTTACTGTCACTGTAAACTGGTGCCCAAAGGTTATTCTGTTCAAAAGGATATATTATTTATCATTGGATTTGCAGAGGTACTTGACCGGTTTTCATGCTTAGGATACTGCAATGAGAGCGATGAATATCATTTATTCTAGAGATCGCCATAATTCGAGTCAAACTTGGTTGTTTCCGTTGTCCCCGTGGTACTTGCGTTGCTGTCGTGCATCAGTTGTGCATATGGTTAAATACAGGGCTCATGTTGTACAATATATCTATTGTTACAACATCTCGATTTAAAAAAGTGTTTTACGTACTCACTTTATGTGGTTAGCGATTTCTCGGCTCTCCAGTGTTCTTACTTGCTGGCATCATTTTCATATATAGTTCGTAAACAGTTATATTCGTCAGTAGGAACTTCACACATCACGTCGGGTCATCATAGGTTAGTTTTCAATTAGGCTTATTGGAAGCAAATCCGAAACTGCCACAGAACAGTCTATGAGCTCATTTTGTCACATGTGCTTTCAAACCTTGATTCTGTTTAGGAGTCTTCAATCAGAAGGCAATTCCTGCTTAATGACAGTTACTGATATAAACATTTTTTGTGGAGTTTTACGCGACGTACTGTCTTCATTACTAGAATGAAAAACACTCTAGGAGTGAACAAACATCGGTTTATTATCTCTGAAAAGCTGTTTGGGAATAAGAACGGGGTAAAATATTTCATTGTAATGATTTTGTGAAAGGTCACCTCAAAAAGTCTGTGACAAATAGAAGCGCTCATGGTTTGGTTACTACAAAGAAGGATTATTCTTCGCATGATTGCACCGGAACCCCATCAGTTTATCCTACGGTTACAGACAACGTTGATGCCTTTTAAAATTTTTTATGGGTAGATAACATTTCACGGATGGTAACGTCCTTGCTTGATGTCTGAGTCCCACTGTGGAGACTTACGTAATCTACCATGAATCGTTACGACACGTAGCTTGATATTATAACGCATTGGGATAGTAATTATTCGGTTAACATGCTTCTGTCGCTGCAGCTATCTGTGGGCTTTTCAGATACAGTAGTTCCATACCTTGGCTACTG
>JTDE01002569.1:93523-111258 GCA_014338405.1 Paragonimus skrjabini miyazakii
ACATCTGATGTTGTATTCTTGTGGCTTGCTCAAAGGCAAATCCAGTCTACTTAAATTAGGGGAGTAGCTTGTAAATGGCAGTCGATCCTGCACAGTAAATGTTTGCGACCGAATTTCGTCTTGTCGCATTTCGACATTGGTGTCAGCCAGTGATACATTATTGATTATGATAGTGGCTGGAAGAACTCAAAGGAAGTTACGACGAGCAGTTTCCTTTTCCAGGACACAGGCCGCGATTCAGTTTGCCTGAGTCTTTCTTTGGGAACAGAACCAGTTGTCTGAAGAAGCTTCTTTGACTCTGCTACATTCAACAGTTGTATACTCACCTTGCGTCGCATGTCCTACCCAGAACGGGTTGAAAACGGACGCTTCCTATTCTGAAAATGATATTCTGGGTACATTTTAGCAGAAAAAATGCTGTCTCTTTAGCCCCATAAAGCTGTTCACTCCCGTTGCGCATGTGGAGCGTACACGCCATCCTATACTTAGTTGAACAGTCTTCTGGTTTCGTTGTTCGCGTCTTTATGAACTGCTCAGTGGTACCGCTGATTAAAAGCAATCCTGCGAAGTCGGACGGACAGTATCCGTTAGTAAATCACTCTTCAGGGATAAAGTAAACCCAAAATTCCGCAATGATGAGTTAGCAATTGCGCCTAATTGAAAGTGTTCCAGAAAATTATACTTGCTAGAGTGTTTACCTAGCTCATCCCAAATGGTTCCCATCAGTATGCTCTTCATTATTCAAAATCGACATAGGATGATGTCGCCCGGTTTGTTCACCTCATTTGAGCAGCAGTAGACACATGATTTAAGATCATTCTTTGTGTGTTCCTTTGAATTTAGGAATGTACAATGTCCGAACCCACGGGACTAACTGTAGATGATGAACTTGCTCGAGTCAACTGTTAGCCTCAACGCAAGAGAAACAAAAGACCGGACACAGTTATAACTTTATTCTGAGCCAGGGGTACTTTTGTGGATAGCAATACGTAAAGCAGTTGGTCAAACGATGTGAAACAGCATTGCACCAACCACATTATATTTTTCAGCTGTAGGATTCGCGATTGGCTGTTCTGGTAGACAGTTGATGAACCAAAAGCATTACGGTAGTCATGTTTGGTTGTACTCGTGCCGTTTTGGTTGACAAATCCGAAACCTTAGTGTGTTATGATCTGCAAACCACTAAACTGGAAGCTAAGATTACCACAGAATGATTTCCAATGCATAGACCGAGTGACCCTGAACTAACTGTTACAACGTTACGACATCCAACTCAGCTTACTTAATCCGTAGGGTGAGCATCTAATAATCGGTATGTAAGCCTTCAAAACTGTAGTATTCTCCACACTTTAGTGGTTCGGACGTAGTAATCCTGTATCACACATATGTATCAGCTTGTGTAACTAAAATGTCATCACAAAGATTTCAAGTACAGCAATGTCACTGGTCGGAACTAGCTCGTTTTGACAGTGTTAACTTGATGTTATCAAAATGAGGTTTCACTGTTCCGAACAAGTGATGAACCACCCGTAATCGAAATCGATTACAACACTCTTGAAGAAAGTCATCCGAGGTGGTTGAAACGTGGAGTATTATAACTCTGCCACATTATTTACTATATTCACTGGTGAGTAACTGGGGCTTTTGGTTCTCATATAAAGTAAACATCACAGACAATCTATCGCAGATGTTCCATAAACTTCCCAGCCAGCCCCTTTCGGAAGGAAACACTACTCGAGATTCGTCTTTGGTAGAGCTTGCCTATAGTGCATGTCAATGTGGCTGAGACTTTGTATATGATAATCCATTCATGCCTATCGTGGGGTCAGTTGAGCCGTGATCAACATGGTTACTTCACGAAAACGTGGCCGGGGTTCTAATCCTGACTCTGGCATAGACATGCACTATTGACGAGCTCCAACAAACGTGGGGTTGGAATCTAATGCTTTTTTGAAGGAAGTTGGCCCTGAAGTCAGCGAGAATGTGACTTTTGTGTAATATCCTTTTTATATCCATTATGTATCAAATTTCATTGTCACGAACGTAACGGTGGGGATGAATTGCGTAATTATTTGGACACGGAATGATTAACAGGACCACATCAGAGAACCTTGAGCAGAGCACTATTAGTACAACACTAATTGGAAAATGTGTCACTCAATTTGGCATGGTACGCACCGTCGTCGAAGGCCTTCGACAGATACAGAAAAACAACGTAAACTGGATTGCGTTCATCAACAAATTGTCCCTTTCCTAGAGTAAAAGGTAGGTTAGCAGTGCATTAAAAATTCATGTTTTTTTCTGCAGAAGAGCAAATTACTAGCTCGCATAACTGGACTTCTATCTGCGTACCTCCGGGACAATCACCAGTAATACTTCAGTTTGTTACTCAACAGCCTGTTGGGATCCGGTGCTTTGGAGATAAATGACACCGTATATAATATCCGGAATTTGGAGAGCTTTTCCCCCCAGAGAAGCCGGTTCAACAACTGACATAGCAATTCTGATGTGTTCTTAACTCATTATTCCAGCTCTAAAAGAAAAATTAGACCAGGACCTGATAACGTCTTGTCACAGGATGTTGACACTTTTTCGGAGGCTTTATGATGTAAGACAAAACTGCGTTTGCTATAAGTGCTGGATTTGTGCAGCCAGTTGCAAACCTGTTGATGTATTCGCAATCGGAGATGATGTTAACGCTCTCACTTTAGAGGGATATCCTATATATTTGGCTCATATTAGAAAACACAAGACGGTTTTAGCTCTTGACGCTACGGTGTCGTAGAAAAAATTTGGAGTAACATCATACCCTTGGGCTAGACATAGCTGATAAAATCGCACATCAGTTTGGAACTAAACAGTCCTTCGTGCGTGTTATATTGGCTATCATCGGCTGGATTCTTCAGGGAGGCATTCTTCTCCGCGCCAATGAACTCTATATGCAATACAGAGGTGAATTTTACACCCGAATTGTGGAGATCGTCTGCAGAAACACCTACTGTAACTGTTTCCACGATTAACTGCCGACGAACGTCGAATGTCAGGTAGGTTGCTGCATCAGGCTAATGGATTTTGTTTAGCTCTGTGATCATGGATATTTTGTCCAGTTTGTAAAGTTTTCTTATGAATTCAAAAATGAAATATGTATCAAGTATTTTAGCTATCACATCAATGATTGTGAAACTTATCACTGCAGCCAAGCTGGGCTTTGCCGCGAGTCATTGTTTTTTTCTTCCAAAACTGAAGAATTACTACGAGACCCTTCACTACCGTTTGTTATTTTCTGTTAAATGAGCATTCATAACCGTATCACATTACGTCGAAGCAAACAACGTTAATTTAGGACGCATCTCAGTAGTGTTGAAATCGTTCTCAGATTGAGCAAAAACTGTTACATGCAGTAGTTGAGAAAATCCTCCTAGAGGTGAGTTTATGACAGGTGGTTATAAGTGGTTGATCACTAGCTAATTAATTTGACTTAGGTCGACAGGTCATAGCTTTCAGTGGACGAATGATCCAGATTCACGATGAGCTGCATGGTTTCAGGTGAACCTAACACAACCAAATTAAATATTACAAATGTTTTTATCTGGCTGGGCAATTTCCTTATTCTTTCGCCTGTTAAAGTTGACATAGAAACACTGCCTTAATTATGTCCCATACACCAAGTTTCTTTGATGGCAAAAATGGGTGGTTGAATTCCACTATATACCTGGTAAACAGAGATGCGGAGCTAAAATAAGGACCATTTACGACAGTCAAATCGAAGTCCCCTTCTTGCAGGCATACCTTCTAAGAATACTGAATTTGATTACCTTTTGTTCGAAACAGTTGGTTCCCTTCATGAATTTGAACAAAGCAGTAAGAAGACGGACAGTGGTAGATGCTAGCATTTTGTATTGCCTCTCCAGTACCAAATAACGATAACCAGGAACATATATATGACACTATTGGGGTGAGGGGTGAAGAAATAACGTGTCAAATTAAGTGAACACCATCAACGCGAAACTATTTGGTCCATGGGAGTCTGATGCTTACATATAAGTGTTTTGTACAATGCTGGCTTGAGACGACTAATCGCGACCGTATCAGCGAACCGCAAGAAACGTGGATTAGCGTGGCGCATTATAATCCTGAGTGTTGACTCGGGATTAATCCGGCGACAGGTTACCAATATGTGTCTGGCGATAGACGAAGCCGGAAGTTTGCGTGATCCCGAGACAAAGAAAGTACGCTGCGCAGTCACATCCTGAACCCATTTTGGCAGATGTTCCTTCATCCTAGAGTTCAAGCACCTATCGGTTTTGCCGAGGTAACTTTCGCCGCATTTACACACAAACTGATAAATGCAGTGTGAGTTGGCGTCAATAGGTTGCTCTCTCTTAACTGAAGGTAACGGTAGCTTACGAGTTCGTTCAACGACTACGATTTCGGCCGTAGTGTATGCACGCTTAATAGAGGCGACGGGACGTTTTCTTGTTCGAAGTGAAGAAGTGTCACCTTTGAATGGTAGTTCAATGTAAACTTTCTTCTTCCCAACCGTGGAAATCTTGTCTTCTGCTGCACGTTGCCGGATGTGTCTGCTGATAAACCTCAGCGAATACCCATTGTCCTGCTATGTTATTTCTTCACACTCCCTCCCCAATAGTGTCATATATATTCCTGGTTATTGTTATTTGGCACTGAAGAGGCAATACAAAGTGCTAGCATCTACCACTATCCGTCTTCTTACTGTTTTGTTCGTTTCGTTACCCTTAATTAGCTCAGCTAACGCATACCTTTTGTATTTGGGATATTGTGAACAATGAGAATGAACGTCATCTTTGAAATATCATGGTGCATCGTGAGATGTATCCACCACAAAGCATTTATTCAAATTTTTGCAATCCACTTTTTCATAAAGTATACCGGTCCATTGCCAACAATCTCGTTGCTATGACAACGAGGTGGAACATTTTTATGTTGTTTGTGTGGATAAGTTTTCAAATTTGGTTACTTTAGTTTACAACTCATTATGATTACTTACTTTCCCATTGTTTATGCCATTCTGGTTAGCTGTTCTCAGACCCTGCAATAAATTATCTGGAATCATGTTACAGATTTTTGAGGGTTATGGAATCATGTAAACCATTACATGCGGATATATTATTAGTGTCGTCAGTGGAAGCCTACAGGCGAGTTTTTCCACAGAATCCCAGGGATTAACAGTCATTCACTCTTTCCATTATTTCATAAAGGGACCGTGCCACACCATACCCTTCCTACTAATATCTGTTCACGCAATTTTCCTACGGCTTTTAAATCGATCAGATTTGCTGTTACACATTAACTCATTTCTCTCAAGTCCCATGGACGACCATGTGGCAAACAATGTGAACCACTTTGTTATTTCGTTTGTATGTTAATGATTTCAGACCCTTGCGGCGTAATATTCATTAGAGTAGTCCACAGTTTTATACATTGATATTCTCAAACATTTGATAATACTGATCGATGTAACTCCAAAGTTAGGGGGTGTGTAAAGCTAACTGTCAAAATTATAGTCTACCACAGATTACCAAACTTTGTATATGAACATTAGTCATAGTACCGAAGAATGGGCTGTTGAAAACTGAGGCTCATAACACAAACAGTATGAGTTACTGATGTTGTCTGGATTGCCCTACCGTTCGAACAATCCGAGCATGAAGGGAAACCGGTGTTGAGTTCCATGCCAGAAGGTGTTCATTTCATCTGCAGGATAATCTACGTGCGGATGGCATGATGGCCTTAGGAATTCTCTTCAATTACCTTCAAACGGATTCCTGTTTCAATAGATTTGATTGTACCTTACTGGTCCGATCCTAGTAACTGACCACTTACAATCACAAAATGAATTCTCTGATACCCGTCAGGTGCATTTTGAACCACTGAGTACATTAGCGAAGTAAGCGTTCTTATCCGAAGAGGTTGGAAAGCATAAGCCACATTGGCTCGCTCCATGTAAGGTTGCTTCGATCAGCATCTCTTCACACTGTAATTTAAAAGCCGTCCAAGGGTTCGTGTAAAGATCCAGATCTTGTACGTACTGCTTCAACATGTAGAGAGGCTGGCTTCAATAAATATCAGAAGTGTACCCTATTTGTCACTTCACGCCTCACGATTACCGACTCTCCGATAGTGCTCGATTCGTCCTCCCATATTTCATCTCTTTTTTTCCACTCTCGGGGTAATTAAAATGTAGCTAATCCACTAACATCACGTTACGACAGCCTGTCAGAACCAGTTTTCATTTACTTCCATCATTTCCAAAATGGTGACATATTTGAATTGTTATAAGCCATCTGTAACTGACAGATTCAGTCTCGTTTTGGAGTGTTGTCTAATCCAGTTACCAGCGTTTCCTGTCGAAGTAGTCGGCCGTTAATTACTAAGCATGATCCACCTATGGCGACAAACAGTGTGAGCTGGAGAAGGACCCTTATGTCCCAGATAGCGTACAACTGAGGATTCTGGCTTGTTATCGGTATCCACATTGCTAGAGATGCCGGCTCAAAAAGCACACTGCAACGTGAACTGTTTACTACTCGTGATTGCAATTCGAATCAAAGCTTTGGTCTAATAAACTATAGGTTGCAAGTGCAACGACTGCAAGAAGAGCAGTATTCCATGTTTGCTATCTACTTCACCTGATGTCACTTTCGTAACAGATTGTGACGCTTGCATTATAATGACCAGCTTTCGATCCTGACTGCAGTTAATTTACTACTCGGTTATGGCTAGAAACTCGTCGCGTGAAGCGTTTATACAAATTGAATGCTTACCTGAGAAATGCAGCGTGCGTTTTTCAACCATTATTCCCATTGAGTTTAACTTCTAATCGAGTTGTGCACTGTGAACTATAAGAGACATTTGTGTGGACCCTATGGTTCAGAATGTGATCTGACCTGCAAACTTGTGAATAATTGCTCATAAATGTTGCGATTTGATGTCAAGAAATGTAACACATTGAAATGAACAACACAACTCCAGCCCTTGGCGAATGGCACGAACATCCTAACTTGACGTAAAAAGTGTTGCAGGCAGTTGATTAGGACAAACATAGGTACCGCGAAAATATAAATTCATAAGTTCTGTTTATCAAGCATTCTAGATTTATTTTCATAAGTTGGAGGTTAAAAAAGAGTACAGAGTTGTGAAAGCCTCGATAGCAATTCTCGATGAAAAATTATTATATACAGTCTATTTCGTGTTGTATATCTTTATACACATAGTGGTTAAGTTTGTTTTCGGCTTTTTCACCACGAGGTTTTATTTTAATAAAATCAAGTGAATTTCATTAAACTCTAGTTGTTTTTAAAATTATATTTTGTGGACCGCTCTGCACTAGTAACGACCTTCCATAGCCCTTTGAACATTGATTCTACTATTAGTGGATATAAATTCTATTTCTTTCCCAATGAATAAAACGTCACGCTTTTTTATACTGAACTTACCTATTTTGGGTGGTTACGTCAGGTTGCGTTATTTAATTTTGGTGATTTCTTTAAATGCTAAACCCTGGATAATTGGAAGTAATGTTTTGGTTATTTAAACTTGCGGTCAGTGTTCTCTCTTGACACCCTTATGCCGATATAAAACATGGACCTCTTTTATAATAAAAAACATAAACAATTTCTTGAAATAAAGGCTATCGTACTAATTTTTAACTTTTGCTTACCTGTGTCTTCCTGCTGATGTTTACCAAATATGCTTAAACAGTTTTACTGTTACTCGTGTAAATAAAATGAAATACTTTCGTTACTTCCACTGACGTGATAACTAGAGTAATGACATTATGATTTCGGGCTTCATTCAGATCATCACATTATTTGGAAGCTTCATTGTTACTCATAGAGAAACCATTAAGGTTACATTTCCCCCCAGGCGTTCCCGTACAGCTTACCACGACGGACTGAGCAAGTTAGGGCATCTTTCGGTGCGTTACCAGCATATCAGAAAGGACTTGATTTTACCAGACAGGAGTCCCTGTCAAACCCAACATCATTTAGGAGAAACACTTGAGCCTACCAGCAAATAAATATCTTAGGGTAACGCACAAAGCTACAGCACCAAATAAATCGGTCAACTTGCACAGAACACTCACTTTTCGAGTGTAGCCAATGCGGAACAACTTATCTGAGCCTCGAAGTAAAAAGGTGTTTTGGCGAACAGTCGGTTTTTTGTTATTCAACATGGGGCCGATTACATAACATTTTATATCATCATGGTTGTCAAGCAATCAAAATCAAAAGCAATTAGTTACATAATTTCGTCAAGCGGTTATGAATTGCAGGATAATTAGATGAAAGCAAAACAACCTTTCCCCGTCACAAATTTGAACAGAGAAGTCAGAAACAGTTTTTTGCACAATGTATCTCTCGAACACATATCGTTGCATCTCATCGGGTACATACTATAGTCTGTGAGTTTAGATGGCAACGTTCAATGGGCATTGTGAAGCCTAACAGACTGCAGCGAAATGTTTTCGAGAGATACATTGTGCAAAAAACTGTTTCCGACTTCTCTGTTCAAATTAGGTGAAAATATTGACCTCCTGAAATGCCAAGTTGGTAGCGGGCGCCATGTTAATTGTACGGCATGAACAGATTTCCCTTGAGCATACAATTGTGGATTGCGCAACCGAATTCCGATTGCTTCCTCGGCGGCCAGAGAACGAAATTTGACTCCTCTGGATTGGTGACTAGGCAATCGGCAAATGGGCTGGGATGCTACTTCCGGTGAGACTTGGTGCCCTGAGTCAACAAGGTGAGTCAGAATCGCACTTGAAATAGACTCCCCGTCCGTCTAAATCAGTCATGAGGGATGGTGCGCACCTATCCTCTGAGAAAGGTGCTTGGCTGTGCGACCGACGTAACCTGCTCCACAGGAGCATGTGGGAGATTGAACACAAAGTGAGGTCACACATGTAATTGGCCCGACGATGAATAATTGAAAACATACTGTTCGCCAAAACACCTTTTTACTTCAAATGAACTCATGGGGCTATTCGAATTGTTATCTGAGCTTGCCGTAAATGCGTTTTTGGTAGTTGAGCTCAAGCGCAGGCTTCATACACACACTCAGGGCACCATACTGAGTAGTGACATCATCGTTGTACAGTGTAAACACTCTTGGCTTTCTACTGTTGGTGCCAGTTAAAACTTATTATGCTATGTCTTGAGGCGATCTACTTGTGCCTGATAAGCAGTAGTTAAGTTTTTACTTTACTCGTTTTCCGCTGATTATCTTCTTTGCAGCCTAGTCCTCTGAAAGTTAAACTATCTTCTGGTTTGTCTTCTCTTTCTCAATCGTACAACACAGATTCTCGGTTTTTTTCTGATCTGTGAACTTTCTGTGTATCTCACAAACCCTAAGCGTTAAGGCGCAGTCACATAAATAGACCTCAAAAATATCTCCCCTTTCATGTAATGACTGACCACCTATTTATGAACTATTTATGATTTATGATTCACTCAGTTTTTGGAGGTATCAAGTAATCTGCACTGTGCGTTATTCATAATCTGAATCGGGACATTCCGAAGGTCAGTATAGAACATGAATAATATCTCAAAGCTCATAGCTAATCCCGTCCTAGTAAACACTGAGATGAATTCTCGGTTTTTGGAGAGTTTTTGATAGCCTCGTGTGATAAAAATTGCATGTATTTCCGTTCAGCAAAAAGCCATAATTGTTCATATCGGTTATCAAGATTATATTCTCAAAAGTCAATAACGGCGGGTAAATTTAAAATTATCGTACATAATCTTTCTGAACATAAATTGCAGGATAGCCATTCACTATGTTCACTTACAAACAATAAATAGTCAGATAACCTGGATCATTATCTTCTTCTATCTCTTTCATTATCAAATACGAAATTTGATTGTAAACATTCACAAATATTTACGCACAGCATACTTTTTCCTATAGGTGTGTAGCGATCTTTATACTATGAATATATTACTGAGAATGATGAAGTTTTCGCATGGTCTGTTTATGCACGGAGCCTATAGTTTAGGTGAAGGCTATAAAACGGACACTTGTCACACTATACCAACTGATTTGGTGCACCAGTAAACAATCATTTAGATTACAACGGAAATTTCTTATGTCCATATCTGTTTTCTGTCTGTAAATATGAAGGTAATCCAAAGTTTGACTCCTACGGGACACCTCGAATTTATTTTGTGTTTGTGAGTACGCGGACATCTAAAGTACTGTCAGGCTGGTATATTTTATCCCAAAGAGACTGATCATCACTTTGAACAGGACTGCAAGGCACCACTTACGTATTTTTTGGCTAGCCCTCACTTGAATTTTTAATGCCTAGTAGAGGAAACCATTTAAATTAGAAATAGCATAATTAATTTCACTTTTAAACCTAGCTTGACACGAAAATCTTGTTTATCTGATAGTCAAACATCCGGCATGACGTATAGCATACGAACGTGTTACCCTTGAGACCGACTTGTTATCACATACTTGAACACATAGGAAGATGGCAGCAGTACTGAAACTTCCAGTTTGAATCGGTAACAATAACTGTCTGTCGGCAGAACCAGTTCACAGCGTTAGCCTATAAAAAAACCCTTGTGATCAAATGTTGAGATTCGTAGAAAAAGCAGCTGTTATTCCTCACTGTGTTTAACGTAAAGCCACCCGAACCATTGCAGGCGATAGCTCTTCCACTTTTTTTCAATTTTACCAGAGATTCTGTCCCATAAGATTGTGTTATAGAATTTCGTGCACCTGCCAACTCAGCTAGAAATCTAACATTTCGTTAGCAGGTAACTCCAAGCGCCTCAAGCAGTTCCATCTGAATAAGATCTGACGTTTGTGGTTTTCAGCTAGCGTGTACGGATCGATTCTCTCTCAGGTATGTGGATGGTGTTGCTATAATTGCTGTCAAATACTCCAGCCAAAAGCACAGTCCCTTGGTAAGCTGGCAACAGTTGTCATATATCACTGCGAGTAAAGTTGATCAGAGAAGTACATACAACCCTTTTGATGTCTGTATCGATTATATCTTTCTTATTACGACTTAAAGATTAAAAATACTTATGATTGGCGTGAATTGTTTGTTAATGGGTTACCACCACACCAGGCCTGGGCGAGAAAGTCCCATGAGCATTGCCAGGACAGAAGCTGCCCAACAAAAGTTGCGTTAATCCTAATTCGTATATACTGAACGTTGCTTATAAATGTTCCCGGTTGTCACATTCTCATAGATTATCCAGTCAGTTTGTTTTGCATGGAGCACTATACTCGAATTTTGCTTCCGTCAACGCTCGTCACCTTTGCAAATCCTTGCCACAACCAGCACAGGAACCCCGACCACGCTTCTATCAGGCAACCTTGTTGACCGCTGAGTTATTCACCTCACATTGGGCACGATCAAATTTGCAGGCACCACATTTGCCCGATCATCTGGAGAGCAGACATAGTAACCATCCTTTTAACTCCAATTGACGGCCCCACGACGAGCACTTCTCAGCAAGGTGAAATAACAGAAATCATCAACCTGCTCACCAATATTCTCATTACTGATGATAAATACGAGTTGTGTATTTTGGTTCCATAAATTTGAGCATCATTTACAAGTGATCGCAGCCGTCACATTCAAATAAACTTTGGAGTCAACCGCTTTTGGAAAGCAGCATTAGACTCGGATTTTGCTCTCGCTGGATTTCTATCACGAGCGGTTTTGTGATACGCCGTTCAACCAGCTGCTATTGAAGAAATCTGTTCGTGGATGGAACTTCATTACTACAGAGATTTTCAGCTTCAACTCACTTTATTTACAGTCAAAGATTATAAACGGTATTATTGTTAAAACAAAGAGGAGACAATTTTATAATGGTCGTGTTCCCACTAACTTTAATTCCCCACATTACCGGACACCGGAACTGATCGCTAGATATCCAAATATTTCAGAATAGTCTTACTCGGGAAGAGCAATCAGCAGTGAGTTGCGGACTAAATACATTCAGTTGCAGCCAATCCGTGGAGGGGTGTTGTAACAAAACTTGAAAGGTGAATTTTTACACCGCTTATTTTATAATAGGCACGCCGATCTTCGAAACTGAACGGCAAACTAGCATTTGTTTTAGTAAAACCCTCTTGCTCAACATATAGTTTGGGTAGTTTCTCTGTCCAAATGAATGTACGCAAAAGAATCCAAAGATGATTAGTGGTTTCTCCTTTGCTCTGATAGATGACGTTTGTGTGGTCAATTGACCAGTATAAATAATATATATATATATATATATATATATATATATCGGACGTCCTCGTTGGTTTTGACAGGCCAGACAAACATCGCTATCCGGTGACAGGTTGGATAACGAAAGTAACTCGAGTGTCATTAAAACTGATGTGGAGTGGGGAACAGTGCAATATAAACCTAGTGCTGGAACGCGCATGACAACTCGCAAGTTGTTCGGAGAGATTCTGTAACACCCAATCATTTCAAAATCATGCACAAGCACGACGATGCTGAAGCGAGGTTCAGCGAGTCAGTTTGTGACTATCTCAGTTTTTCACAGCAAAGTCATCCAGTAAGTTGAGAACAAATAGGAATATGTTGCTGTCTTTCATAGTCTTGCATTCATTCAAAAATATCGCTAATGAAACATACAGCGACTAGACAACAAATATCACGTTTCGCAAACCTCCGTTTACTGAAGTCCAAAGTAATATGACGTCAAGCTGTATAACAAACAATGGCCCGACTAGCTTGTGAATAGTGGTCTGATTCGACTATTGGACTAGTGGTGATAGCATGTTAGGAGCAGGTATTTGAAGAAAATGATAAACGAAACTAACTCTCGTCATATAGGATTCATCTCAAGGGCTAAATTTCTGGCAATCGAGAATCGTTTGGTAAATAAAATTCACAAAAACTCGGGAACAAGCTCGATAAGGGAGAGCTGTGAAATTGTTTCAAGCCTTGGAATCAGACTAGAGATTTCTGAAGACGGCAAATAAACTGGAAGCAACTGTGATAAGTGACTTGAAACGGTACTTGAAGACATTTCCTTCCCAGTACTGGAAGGAAAACAGACAGAAAGAAGAATCATGTTGGCAATAAGGTCTAACTCCTCTGAAACAACGTAGAAACATTCTGGTGTCCTCGGCTTGCCTCTTCGAAATGAACGCAGTGTTTTATGCTCGGAGAGCGCCCAAATGAATTTCAGCTAACTATCCAGAATCGTGATAACAGAACTTAACCAATAAGCATCTTAGTATAAACAGACAACAAGGGTATTTATTATGTACATAGTTGAAACTACAAGGTTAAAGAAATGAATTGGAGTTGATCACCACAAGTAACCAGACAGACAATCAGTTGAATAGAAGATACGAAAGAGCTATCTTCCGTCCTTAAATCCTCCTGTAATGAATTATAGTCTCGCGGTTGTTGGGCGTGAGCAAATCTTTATAACCACGTTATTTTCCAAGTTTGATGATCCTAAGTATAAGTGAAAATCAAACAAGTGTGAATCGAAAACGGTACACGATAATCTCTTGAACAGGGTTCACTCTTGAGACACACCAAAACTTGTTTCTGCTGGGACATCTCTGGATTTAGGGGGGGTTTTATATCTCAACCGAACAAGCGAACAAAATACAAACACAGATCATCATAGTATGGTAGCACATTTTTGAAAATATTCTGTAATCTTGGATTGTTTTGTAAAATTTTCTCTGGCTTTTGCTAGCGTGTGGGCCGGTTTTTAAGTTCAGCAGAACCATCAATGCATCATAAGTAAAAATCCTTTCTTGCGAGTGGCCTCTTCGACGTAATTTTCTCCATCAGTTTCACTTTTATCTACTCGCTATTCAAATAAACGTAGTCTCTGTTTGATTTACATGGGTTTACAAGCTAAAATCAGTGTGTTGATAAATCATCCGACCACTGTAGATTTGTTAGTACATGAACTACTGCTATCCAAGTGATTTTTCTCCTTCTCAGATCACATCACACACTCGAATATTTTTATGTCCAGGTTTTTCAAGAATGTTGAAGCTAATGAGCGTTATCGAGTATACATACCTAAAATACAAAGTAACAAATGTGTTTGATTGATATTTTTATAGGTTTCCTTAGGAAGTCCAAGGTCCACCATTAATTTGGTGACAAAATTTTAAGTGTGCCTCTAAATGATACTTTTTACACAGTAAATTGTCACAGTATCGAGAAGCTACATTTAAGCACTTGTATTTGAAGGAAGGAGTATCAACTTCATGGTGCTGAGTTGACGATCCCCGTGGATTCTACATGTTTCAAGGAAAAACGTGCTGTTTATAATTGCTTGAAAACCGGCTAGTTAGTACGTGTAGGCACTGTTCAAATATGTGACTAATCGCCCATGCCATCTGGTTAGGTGAGTATACACCGGACACCTTACTATGATGCAACCATATAAGACGTCTTGGCTGAGCAATTTTGCCAGTAGCAAGCACAGCTATTCTGTTTCTATCACACAGGGACTTAACCAAATCTTTAGGTCAGTTTCTCACATTTTTTATTTCACTTCTGAATTATAAGCTGTTGTTGAGAAGTACGCGGTAAACGAGGACAAGTTCACGGTATATGTATGCAATTTAAAATAACTAGTATTTGGTAATGTAACGTACAAGCCGGCCGTTCCTCCTCTGATTGTCTGTTATACTTGTGGACGAACGTTAGTGCGACGTGGAGACGCTAGTGGACAGCGTTCTTCCGAAGTAGGAGGTTCCAGCAACAGTTCTTTATAAGGAAACAACACAAACAAGCATAAGCCAACGGCTCAGTAATCCCCGCACACGACTTACACGAACGAAAATCAAAACGGCATCAACAACACAGCATCACGCTCTCACAGACAATTCAAATTCAATTCATGCGCGCCTGCTGATTTCGATTGCATGTTACAGTATTTTACTCCATCTGGGATCTCTAGTTTCTTAAGAGGGAAGTGGTTTGAAGAAACGGCAGATTTATTTAAGATAACTCACGAAAATGTGCAAATTGTTTACACTGACCTCTTTAGATGAACGTGACCGTGGGTTGCTAACTTGTCGGCCGCCATATTCCACGATTACTCACTGTTGGTTACCGTCTACTCTCCCTTCTATAACAATCTATAATGAAACTAGCTCACATCAAGGTTCTACGTAATATGCAATGCGGGTTGCCCAGCTTCACAAAAATTCATTGCCAAGCTAAGTGAAGCAGCAATACAGCTCTTCAACCCTCTCATGGTCCTTTATATAAAACCTGACAATCTGCAGGCCTGTACGGGGCTTTGTCATAGTTGTGGCCAGTTATGGTTACTGGACTCGAAAATAACTCCATGCGGGGACAAACTGGGTCCAAGAGGGAGATATCCACATTAACATTATGCTAAATCAGCAACATATGTCGCAAACAGTCAATAAACCAATGAAAATGGATGTAGTATACCTTAGAAAGGCCAGCATATGCTGTACGATAATCTACGCTTTCAACAGTTGGTGTCTGGGATCGTGAACTCTTGGATCTGGCGGGCATATGTATCAACCCGCTAAGTGAGGCGGTCATGGGTTTCATAGATTATGGCCATATCATCCGCATCGGTGATGCCTGCCCAGGAATGATGTATTGCTTTTTCTTGTCTGAGTTAAAGTGTTCCAAATGCTGACTAGTTCACTTGTAATTCCTGTCAGCAGCAAAATGTCACCAACACCTATTGAAATCAAGTGTTCTTATGCTGTTTTCAAGACATAATTCCAAATCATGTCCATGCGTTTTCTAGTAGGCGGCAAATACTCTACGCCTCTTATCCCTATTGTATAGAAGGCTTTATTCTGACCAAAATCTCAAATTGCTTTGCAGTTTAGACACAATGTGTATATGCGCACAACATTGTAAATAAAATCGGAAATTAAACGATGCTTAGCCAGTATTTTAGTATCTTGTGGAGGACTTGATAATATTACTGTCTAATGACACCGAAGGCACGCTCAGTTAAATTGGAGTAGTGATGTAAACCTAAAATCTTGTTCATGTTACATCTAAGAATTTGTACTTAATGTGGACCCCTTCATTCTTCGAGATGTGCGAGTATCAGTCGTAATCAAAAATGTAGTTCTGCTTTATTGTCTACTGTGTTCCTGCAACATCTCAATTGTAGATAAGGTGGTTTGAACCTTACGCGAATTGTATGTCTCACTGTCGTCTTTACAAGCTACAATAAACGTCTAAATAATTGAGTTTTACTAGAAGGGCTGTTACAGATTTAACGAAGTAAATGAAACCCAAATGCTAACCCATAGCGGAAACAGTAGGTTCGAGCGTAACAAGTGCTTTACCAGCTTAGGTACGAGGCCACGTCATAGGCTCAGGAATTTCATATTTGGACTCAGTCGCCAATTCAAATCTGTGCGTCATATGCAATTCCCCAGGTGATCCAGTGGGTTTATTGCCCAGGCAGGATTTATCAAACAGTTCACGCTGCAATCCACTGATGCCACTAACAAGTAGTGTGTCGTCTCCACATGCAAGACAATAACTAGTTAATCACACATTAAACACCACACAAATCACATTCCTTGGTTTCATAAAAAAACTCAACAGGTTATTTGGAAAGTATCTGTATAAAATTACTTTCAAAAAGAAAACGACTGATGAATTTGACAAATTAAAATGAACACAAATGATGTAAACGAATTATATAATATATATAATATTTCGGTAAATCACTGCACTGCTTTCACTATAACAAATATTTTCTTACTCTCCTGGTACAGTACAGTAAAATGGGGAAAAATTCAGATCTCTTAGTTGTGCAGAAGAGTAAAGCAACGATCATTTCAATGATCCACAAGTAATGTCGGGTTTGTGAAAACGACCAATGACAACCTTCAGGAACTGTCACAAACTGAAATGATTGTGTTGTTCAAGTATGAAATAATGTACCTTGTCATGATTTACTATCTGTAGAGCTGTTCTATTACTATTATTACTGTTATTCTGAGGTATGATTTATCCGCCTCACTGACCAGAATCTAAGGATGGCAAGAAGACATACATTAGGAGACGCAGGCATTTCGTTCATTCTCATTAGTCGACTATATCAAAATATTCGGTTAAGTAGGCTAAGCGTTTGGTGGCAAAACGATGAAATGAACGAACATCATATGGGAGCAATCAGGGTTAACTGCCACGGTAACAAAATCGATGACGTCTGCACCTTTTGTCATCAGAGGGCCGGTGCTTGACGCACTGTCACTTCACTCATGGTCCTATTGCGCAATCGCAGCCCTAGTTCGTTGACTTTTCCTGAGGCATTAATGATCAAGCGTCACGCACCGACCCTTTGTTGGAAAACGTGCTGATGAAATCAACTGCACCACCTTGATAGTAAACCCTCATTGTACGCATGTGATGTTCGTTCATTTCATTGTTTTGGCACCAAGCGCTTAACCTATATAACCAAATGTTTTATGTAATCGACTGATGAGAATGAACGAAATGCTTGCATTTGGCAAACTATATATTCTTATCGTCTTAATGGACTTAATAAAGTGGACTCAATGTTTCGAAAATCTAACGATTGAACTTGGAGTTTTTGACCGCGTATAGATCCAGCTAATTGTGAGTAGTTTTCGTTGTCAGAAAAAGTGAAACAATAAGCTTGCTTTAACAGCTTCATCAAAGCAGAAAGATGACGTGTTGCAATGTTTTGTTA
>JTDE01002570.1:9694-26694 GCA_014338405.1 Paragonimus skrjabini miyazakii
ATTATTTAAACTGAACATCATTTAGATCTGCTCACGTCAGAACACACCACGTTACTCGTGAAAACACAGCATAACCTGTTGAGTGCAAACCGATTTGTACACACGTGATTGACAACCTGCATATCACTCAGAGTGTTATTTTAGTGTACTTAAGTGTTCGTTGACTAAGTGACCCTTATTCAGTACTTTTCTGACATCGCCCCAAATTCACTTTCATCCAGTTTTTTCTGACATTTCTAGAACGTCCAACTCATTTTAGTCCCTCAATGTGATGAGCTCAGCCAGAAACTACTATGAGGATGCAACAGGGCGCATTCTGTCCACAAAAATCAACAGGAATCTCTTCCAGTGTGCTACTACTTATGGTTTTCTCAACAATCTGAGCACCACGAGCGTGCATATCCAGGAAATGCCTAGATTAGTGTGAAAATGATGTACGATTGTGCAGCTGAAAAAGTTGTCTCATTAACGTTGGACACAACCGATGTTGCGGGGGATCGATAAAAAAATGAACAAGACAACAACAATAGAAAAATTCTGAATGAACACATGTGGTTAGGAGCAGTAGCTGAACATAATGAACGGCACGATTTCGACCTAAGCATAATAGCGGGAAGTCTACTTTGTGGTTTGATGACCTTTAAAAATTCGCAGGAGTTAATGGGACGAGCAATTTATAACCACATATTTCAAATCTGAAGTCAGCTTCGGGATACAGTGCTTCCAACGCCGAGTAATTACTTACCTATGCTAATTAGCCAACCAGTCAGAGTGCTTAGTGTTTCTAATGAGTGTCGGAACTTCTACCCCTCCTTCAAGGTCACTTTTGACACACAAATAGAGTACCGTTATAAAGCAAGTTCAGATATGGCTAATGAATTCTATTCTTGCGATTTTTATTCTTTTCGGTGGTTTAGGCTGGGAACTGGTAATCCAAATTTCCGGAGAGCGAGAAGTTCGTTGTAACCATTTAATTTATATTGTTACGGTTTTACCGACACAACTCAAGTGAAAAGCTAGTGTGGGAGATCCTGTTATTAAGCGTAAATGTGAATGATATGAAATGACTCGATGAAAATCATAATCGGGTTGATATTAGGCCCCATATATTTTGAGATAGCGATGAATAGATTCGTTGCAGTAAACTTCTTCTGAGCTTTCCAACATCTCATTATGGAAATAGCATAGAGCAACGCAGCATCCTGGCACATTTGTTGATGACAATTGTCAAGTAGGTTCATCAGTTCATATGCGGATGGATCTTGATTGCAGAGAATTTTGTCACAGGTACTATAATTTAACGTATGACGACTTAAGCAGAAACCACTATGCTAGTATCACGTTAATCAGGTGATCATTGGGGAGTGTTTTTGTTCAACACTAGTTCAATCAATCAACAACTTACACCAGATGCGATTCTGATAATCGAGCCAGTTAAAGCACAGAGCTGAAAAAAGCCACTAACACAATAAAAAGCTAACAGTTGTCCGTTTCCAAGTGTAGCCCGATCAATCGGGGTCCCGGCAAAATCCCAAATATTAAACCGAAAAATAATTCCAGAGCTGCACAGATATGTGCTAAAGTAGCCGCACTGTGAAACAGATCAATTCTAACTAAATGCCCTAGCCTGAACATTGCAGTGGAACATTAAAACAACTGAAGACGAAATCTACCGTCTTGCATGTTAAATCAGAAGATGAAAGGCGTGCAAATACGTCAAACTTTCTTGCCATTAAACACTTTACACTGATCGGAAGGCCCACAAGCCTAACAGACAGTTTTAGACGATGTTGATTTTATTTATTTTGCTCTCAATGATATGTGGTATGACGGCTACCAGGTATTTTGAGATCAGTCATTCCAAAGTTCCGGGATAGCGCTCTAACTGGAAATCGCAGGCAAACAACACATGAAAATCACTAGTAACAATAAGCAATATATGCCGTGTTCATATTCAATCACTACCTACTAGCATATCCGTACGGGAACCTATTCACATTGCGTGTGCATTACCAGTGATGAGGACGAGCGATCGCTTCATACTACTCACACAACCACCAATAAGTATTGGGGCGACAGCATAGAATTTGTCATCAATGTAGCCGCAAGTAAAACAGGGGAAGAAACATCACTCCAACGCGACAATGCATTATGCCATAGAATAGTTCTGGCTACGCAAAGGAGCTGAGCATTAGTGTCTGTGGCAGTCGAGACCTTCTGGGACGATTGTCATATACAGATGAGTGTTTCTGTTTCTTGTCCTGTTTGAACGCTTAGCCCGTTTTGGTTTCCTAAATGAACAACCTTTGCGCCATTTTTGTTCTTGACTCACAACACTAGCTTTGGAAAATTTTCCATCCTTGATACCACCGGGTATCTACGAAACACTGATTTCACACTTTTGGGTAACAGATGACCACAATGGCAAGAATACCGATTGATACCATCCTAAAACCATTTATGAGCACGGTGTAGGTAATACGATGTTTGTTTCAATGTTCTGTAGCCCATTGCACCGTTTACCTTTAATTGCGTCTGTGCCGATCCCACGATAAAATATCTGCCATGAGCCAATGCTATCTGGACATTCGTACATAGGAAGCACCGTTGTATAGACTGGGTTTAGTAGAATCCAACACGTTCAGACGAATGGATGAGTCCTAGCGATTGCAATCTCAACAAGCACAAGCGTAAAGTGGGCAAAGTAACGTTCACAAAATGTTGTCGAATCTGTGTGTCCTGCGATAAGTTGCATGGACTGAGGATATTTATAATGACATTCAGGAAGAAGAGATAATTGCGATGTTTCATTGGAAGTTATTGCGGATAAAAGATCACAACAGCAATTGTGGTTTAGCACACAAGATCGCATTTTTATAATGAGCCATTGCTTAGATGGATTCACGCAATCTGTTGGGTTTTCACTGTACTGAATTGCACTAGCAACTCAGCAAATTTGTTCGAACCTACAAGCCATATGACTTCCCTCGAAAGCGCTCAATTGTAAGGTGTATCGGCATGTAAGTGAAATCTCCAGAAACCATACAAATGCTTGTTCATTTATTCTAAGTGATCAGAAAATTGACCAGCGGAAGCTGTCTTAATCTACCACTCAACTCAAACGCGACAAGTAAAATTCGATAATGAACATCCCATCAAAGTGACACAAAAATGGAATGAAATGAGATTAACTAGAAGTAATATTATGAATGCAGGTAGCTATTGACTACGGCACGCTGTCATGCAGAATCCCATTTCTAACCAGTGATCTTGTCACAATCTGTTTCCGGTATGCCATATCTGGCAGGTAAATCCTAACGGCCTCAGATTTTGTGACCGTTTCGTTGTCTAAACACTTCGTGGCGTCACTCAGGTGTTGGTCATCTTGGTAAATAATTTCCGGTGACATAACCGTTCAACTGGTACACGTCATAATGCCACAATCTACATGTTCCTTTTAACTGGTCAATTGCTCGCTTACCACAAGAGGTTGGTAATTTACACTGATGTTATTTGGTCTGTAGCAACTTAGACTGTAATGATCGATCAGGCCGGTACGTGGCTTGTTGTCACCGTTAGTGAACCCCACTGTGGTCTCATTCTTCGGCATTCAATTATAGTTTTGCCAAAATAATCACAAGACCTAAATCGTGAGATGTGTACCAGATCAAACGTTTTGTTTGATTTTAGTATACACTTACATTTAACGAGGTCATAATCGAAAAGAAAACACACATCAAGATACAAATAGAGTCATGGTAATTATATTCTCTCAGATGAGCACATATTACTCATCTGTTTTATTGCTGTATTATGTGGAGCTGTTAGGACAACTGGAATGTCGATACGAATCGTTTTTTGACACACAAAAGTAGAATAATACATTTGATTAATAAAGCCTCAGTAAATTGCAGGAAACATCTCGTTCTGATGCAGAATGTAGCACTGAATGAGTTGGTGTTGTCCAGCATGCGTACTGTCTCGAGAATAGGTGTAGCAGTTGAAGAGGATTTTCGTACACTGAGGAATCCGATGCAGCCAAAGTGATCATTTGGAGCTGTAACTACTTTGGAAAACTTACGTTGTTCCGAGGAGCTCTGTATGTGTTGGTTATCACAGGTGTGACTTCATTTTTCGTCATTCTTGTTCGATCACACCAGTAGTTGCATTGTTTGTCGGATTACATAAAGATGAGCGGTGCAAAAAATCCGTCAATTGATTGCATTCATTTGTCGCTCTAACTGTTTGGTGAACACATTGTCTGTAAAGAACATTTTTAAGATAATAATTTTCTTAGACACTGTCACGAAACAAACATGTTCTTGATTTCACGCTACATATGTTGTAATAAACTGTAATGGATTATCTTTTTGTTTTAGAATATATTAAAGAAAATCAACTTAATGTAATTTATCTTCATTGCACATAGGCACTCATTAGGTCTTTTTTGTATGTTACGGAGGGAAATATGTGGTGCAATTTATGATTGAGGTGTTTCTCTATCATCTGAAACAATGATCACACGCAATCATTTCAAGAGCTTCCAAAATATGTCATTACTTACTCCAATCTTGTGTTCAATATAATCCAGATATGAATAGGTGAGTGTTCGGGTTGTTCGGAGTGTTGATCTGGAAAACATTCTACGATTTATGATTTTTAATTATTCTGTCAAGATTCGTGAAGAAAACTAGTTAGTTTATTTGTCATTCAACTTTTCTGCAGTCCGTTTATTCTGTTGACATTGAAGTCTATGGGTCTTTCGTCGTCATCACCTTCAACCGTACTGTTGTTGGTTCAGCCAGTGGTCCACGATATGGATATATGGGGAGAAAAAAGGAAGGAAAGAATAAAATACAAAGAAGTATCAAAAACGAGAAAAATAGATGACAACAACCTTGTGGATGCAGGATGGCCATCGACTACAACACACTTTCATAACAAAGACGGTTTTCAATCAACAGTACACAGGGTCTCGAACTTTCCACCCTGGCGGTTGCAGACACCAACCCTGCTCAACGGGACAGTCAAGGATGTCATGGGGCGTGACTGTGTGAGTGCTTAGTGACATTGTGGCTTAACCCAACTGTCACCAGGTACAGTTAACGATGAGTGGCAGATACACTGTCGGTACACGGAATACATGACCCAATCAGCATAAGCTATGCAGTCTCATTACCTAGTTTATCGTTCGTAAGTCCTCATATACGTGCCCAAGGATTTTACCGTTGCTCACACGGCTAGCCAATTTGATACAGACTAAATTAAGGATACAACGGTGTTCGAACACGGGGAGTGTGTATTTATTTTATGAACTCATGGACCATGACTATGACCCAAAGAACAAAACTGAGCGTATATACGCATTGTAAACCACATCGGTTTTTGATGAAAGATCATAAGGGACATCATAAACAGCTAAATGATCTCCTTGACTCCAAATGAATGCGCGGTCTCAGACCACTTGAACTGTTTTCCAAAGTGTAGAGCCCATCTATAAAGTCCCCGCGACGGGTTGTAAATTCGTGAGACAATTTTTCACATATAGTCTCACTAGCACACTGTCAGTACAATCAGGTAAAAGTGCCTCCACTATCTATTCGATTCGCGCGTACAAGTAATCCTCACGTCCCTTGAGCAGGCTCTTCGTA
The DNA here is from genome assembly GCA_014338405.1 of Paragonimus skrjabini miyazakii. Lineage (NCBI taxonomy): Eukaryota > Metazoa > Platyhelminthes > Trematoda > Plagiorchiida > Troglotrematidae > Paragonimus > Paragonimus skrjabini miyazakii. Next base: position 15,346 of record JTDE01002570.1, read on the forward strand.
AGTTTTAGCTCCACTTCACGTGGATGGTTGTAACCATGGTTTACCAGTCGATGCCTGTTCATAAGTTCTACTAAATCAACAGAAATCCACTTCTGTCGCAATGACAGTGCTGTTTGTGAATGGGCTTGTTCGCAAGAGATATGCACAGCTTTTCAGATTTCCCCGAAGTCATCAACTGGACCACTGTGCGGTTTTGACCCTAGGAGTTTAACCGTCAATGCTGAGTGGTAGGTCACCGTCTACCCTCATCACTTTGTGCTAACGAGCCGATGATTTCTGAACAACCGATAAAACGGAGCGCACGCAAACAACAGCACGATCTGAGTCAAGCTGGTTACTCTAAAATGAATGACAATGGAGCCATAGCTGACAGTGATATGGTCATTTTTCTGCCCATGATTTATTAAGTCGAGGCTGTCTCCGTGTAGCGTATTGTCGTCGTTTTTGTGGGATTGTGGAACTCGGTATACAGAGTCCGTGAGATTAATTGAATTTGAAAAATGCCGACAGTATAGCGTAAGATGCCTTGTACACGGACATTCCGTTCGCATCTCATCTGTTACCACACCAAAATTAATGCAATCGATATATAGCGAGCAGGTATAGCAACAATGGTGAGGAATGCAAGCGTGATAAGCGAGATCAGAATGATCGAGATTCAAGAACAGGGCATTCCGATGATGCAAAATGAGGCTGATAAGGACGGTTATGTTACAAGGTCAAATGGTCTTGAGCACTTAAGTGAAAGTGGAGAGAATGTTGATAAGTACTTTAAACTGAACTGGAAACAAAACTGTTAAACGGGTACATGGTAGAAAGTAAAATAAAACGTTTGGAACAATGGGAGGTTTTTGGGAATAGGATAAAATAACCCAGAGAGAGGTAAATTGATAACCATCTGTTTCTGGACACATGGCACCGGGTTTGTTCGATGAATGGCAACAACCTCTGCTTCGTTCTAAGACGATATATAATATGAAATGCAGTATCACCACAGGCTCGATGGCTCATCCCGTCTAAATGTTTCGTGATTGCACTTCGAGCGACGCCAGTTCAAGTGGTACACAGCCATTTTGGAATGTGCTTATTGATGCGTGTCCCCAGTTGCCTCGATGCGCGGCCAGCGTACTTGCATCCACAAGTACAGATGAAACCATATATTACATTTAATTGGGCGATCAAGGTGACCGGGTGCTTCTTCGTTGAGCTCAGTAGTCGCGTAGTTTCCACAATGAACACCACCTTCGCGGCGTTGTAGGTACGTCCTGTTGTGGCTGTAACCCTTCGTCTGATTAAAGCTGAAATTGTTCGTGACGCCCCATTATTGTTATCTCCCCTACCTGAAGGGAAGCCCGCTTTGGTCTAACTTTGAAAAAAAAGATACACATTTTAAGTTAGAAAACGGCCACTACTAAGTAACTAAGACCACATAGTTCTTAGGTTTTCTCCCACCGATCGCGGTAAAATTTACCACCGGCATTTAATCCGTTGATTTGATTGTAAACTGAAATGATGACAGGATTTTCCCGAAAACTTCGACAGACCAAGAAGAGTACCTTCTACAACAGACTTTTGTTTATGTTCACCCTGATCTTTCTGTCCTTTGTGAACAGACGACCATCAGTTTAAATTTTTATCTTAGCATCTGTTACCTCTGGAAGATGCACTTCGTACGTCCTAATGGATTCTTACACACTCAGCTTAAAAATTTTGTCGCACAAAAGAAGATGCACACTAAACAAACAGCTGTCGTAACGCACTGTGCTGCTGTGTTGTTGGCACCATTTTGATTTTCCATTGTGTAATTCGTGTGCATATCTTACTGGGTCTTTGGTTCATGTTTGTTTTGTGTTGTCTTCTTTTACAGGACTATCGCTAGAACCCTTACTTTGGAAGAAAACTGTTCTCAGGTGTCTCCACGTTATACAAAGTGGGTTTACCGGTGTAACGAATAATGGATGCCAGAATGTTCGGCTTGCTTGTTACGTAAGTGTGTAGGTGATAAACTAAGAACGAAGTGTGGTCACTGGAAGTGCATTGTAAAGGCCTCTACTGAGCGATACTATGACCGAATCGCCTTTATGAAAGAGTAATAAAAACGACTTTCTGCACTGTCGCCATTTGGCACGTCTCTGCTGTAAGTGTTGTATGTTTGACGATAGATTTTATTGACGCAAGAAGTAAGTAACGATAATATAATACAATACAATACAATATAAATACATATATGATAAATAAATAGCAGTATACTGAATATTTGTGGATAACAAGACTAAACGACAAATCGTTGAGACGTATCAAGATGTCGAGAGCACAGTGGACAGGAGTTGGATTGTTGGAGATCACTGACTGAACCAATGGAAGCTTACAAGGTACGGCGGACAGATGGGTTTATGTGGAAATGCTCCTTGACTTGTATTTCGCTTGCTAGATGAAAGTGTACAAGTCTTGGAGTCGACATTCATCACCGTATGACAGCCTATTGTTTAGCTTGTATGGCAGCGTCGAAGCAGAAGGTATTGTTCAGCATGCTGCTCAGAGGTCAATGGTCTTGATGTATCGCGTTGATGTGTATGACATAACCTAAGTAGCTGTTGTGGCGGTTTTCGTTTCCACGACTTTTTTAAACAATGAAATTTGTTGTTAACAGTGACATTAATGTTGCTGACAGCATTAGAGTCGTTTATTGTGTTGACTGGTCCTTTTTGGGCATTTATCGGGTCCTCTACATCAGACACTGTGTCGAGTAACAATTGTCATGCATTGTGTCGGGTTTTGATCGAATAAACATAATTACTTTTATAGTTCACATTAGCCTTTGAAATATGGATCGAACAGATATCACTGTCGGAATATATTACACACTGGATACGATTTATTAGAGTAGTGACTGCATAGACAACAGATTCAACAAGAGAATTAAAGAATGTCTACGGATGAACACAATAGAGTTGTGGTGATGAGTTCTCCATGATGTTTCGGTTGACCGAGCAGTGGCTTGTTAGTTTTGGATGAGGTCATTTGAACCCCTACGGTTTATCCGGATAACCGTCAAAACATATTAGACACAAATTTCAATTCCAGTCCATCGCTTACGTCGAATAAATTTTTTCTGCCCTATCACCGAGAGAAGGAACTGTATTCCAATATTGTTTGCTGTACTGTCCGCTATGTGTCGACCTGCGATACGCGGCTAGCTTCAACGGGACCTTCCTACGTCTGGTTAAGAAACTGAACATATTAGTTCTACGAAGCCTCTGACGTGAAGTGAATTAGGTTATCAACTTTGTTAAACGCAATGCATTATCGGTTATGGTAAAACTACTGTCAACTTAGTGACGATAGAAGTGCGTGTTATTTATCGAGATATCGGGCTGCTCGTTTCGGAAGTTTCCCGTAAAAACAATGGACCCAATGGGGATCCGACAGCTATATCTTTTGTTACTGATAGAATCCCCATCGAACTTGAATTGAACTTTAAACATACGGTGCAATAGTAGTTTTTCCGAAGCTGCCGTTTGAAGGGATATGTTAACGTTCGATCTGTCGATATACTCGCAGATGTAGGCGATGGTTTCAATAAGAGGAACATTTGCAAACCGAGGCGTTAGATTGAGGAAGGCCATGCTTTTATTGCTAACATTTCGATCCCTTTCACTCTCGACAAACTCAAATATGTCACGCAGTCTAGACCAGTAAAGTTGTGGAGGACCTGCTTCCAGAATCCTAATCAACTATTTCATGGCCGTATGGTATGGTCAGTTGAAGATATGTAAGCTTCGTTCTGAGAGAATATGCAGGTATAGGAACCAAACAACATCTTTCTATTATGTGTGAACCGATTTTGACCGGAGTAGTAAGTCTAACGGTACTCAGGCAACCACTTGTTGGACACCACTCGAGCAAGCTCCGCACTCCTTCAGAGATGATTGAAATCCACACTTCAGCTTCGTCGTGAGATTTGACTCCATCACTACCACTGATTCACTGAGCTGGCGAAGGTACAAATTTAAGTAAATGGCGTTGAAGGGATCATTTTTCGGAGATACAACACACATTCAGCTCCAGAATCACCGAAGAAACCTGCCGACCCGTTTAATAAGGAAAAAAATTGTGAAGAAATTAGAAAGTTGAAAATGAGTGCAGTACTCCTTTAGGTCAGAAGCACATTTTGGGCAACATGAATGTTTTTTCCGAGGAAGTGTTTCTTCGTAAGAGGGAGACAACTTCACTCCATTGGGACTTGATTAGGGTTGGTTTTAACAGCCATCAACCCAGTGTACAATCAGTCGGTCCTCGCTATTCCTCGTTGTTGTGACCAAAGTCATCGTCGTAGGCAGCAATACATTCGTGGATCTCACATAGTCTTGACCGCCATAAAACTATGAAAAAATCAAATTTTAACTAAGAATAAAGAGCATAAAGAAGGAGAAGAGGACCTAACTACTGAAAACCATCGCGACTATAATCAAACACTCAAAATCAAGATGCTTACGTAAAGCGCAATCGAAACTGGTCAGCGAGCACGATTGCATTCGAATTGTGTGACGGAACTTTCTGCTGTGCTGTTAACGTCGTTTTAGTTTTCGTTTGAGTACTTTGTGTGCATGGTTTACTGAGTATTTGGCTCACGCTTGTTCGTGTTGTTACCTTTGACAGGATTATTGCTGGAACTTCACGTCGGAAAAACGTTGTCTCAGGTGTCTCCAAGTTATTTACAGTTAGTTTACAAGTATAACTGGTTGGCTACACCTTGAAAATAAACACCCGAGCTGTATGTGTAAGTGGGACATCAACAGCAAGACAGCTACCTTATGCCTTTCACTGCTACGCACTACAAAATGCATTTACTTTAGAGAAAACTCAGTCAAATGACAGCATTCACGTCACTGAACCTAATTTGCCACCATCTCACCTAATATCTTCAGTCATCGATTATGTGAGTCGCGAGGTCCACAGCCCGGGAGACGAACCTGACCTACAGTGACTAGTCCCACGGTGGAAAAACGCTCACAACTGACATGCCAGTTAGCGTTTCGTATACCCATATTCCAGTTTTTTTATATAAGATCAAGGAATCCCTTGCAACTGTATATGCCGGATGAGAATAACCAAAAGCAGCTGTTTGTAATTCTGGCTTTTCATGAATACTCTGAGTGTGCTGACACAAGTGATTCTGAGATCTTTGTTTGTTCACTGGAAAATAATTCAGGTAAACAAATTTTCCCTGACAGGAAGATTCCCTTATATGGCGGAAATTATAACAATGTTCTTCTCTTAATCATTCCGTTAATCTTATTGTTTTAAATGCATCCGTCATATGTGAGTGTGAGATTGAGCATTTGCATATGACAATTCGGTCGTGACAATAACGTAGCGACCACTATAGTGAGGTTTCCTTAAGGAATGTTCAACTGTCTATAAATTCGGGTTCTGTTGTTTGTTAGAATACAACCTACTCATTAACTGTGAATAGGATTCTGTTGTTCGCACTTAAGATACATCAAACAGGGATGGATCGGTTCAATAATGCAGTAAAAATTTATCCCGTATAGTATGGCTGTCCAGAATAAAACAAATGACTAATTGTTGTAACTGAAACTACAGTCTACGAACCAGTAGACGGAAAAGAAATAATGGTCAATGAAACAGCGGATAACGATAATGAACGACGGAGTATACGCAATCAGTTAGCCTTTTTCCATTCAACCCATCCACCCAAAGGCTACCGCACGAACACAGGAAAAAAGATTAACCTTCAAACAGAGCTTTTTTATGTTGCTCAGTCCGAAGACAACATGTTCGCAAACCGGTCCATATTTATAGAGTTTGGGACTAGCAACAAAGCAAAGCCAAAAAGAATGGATTAGACAAAAATCCAGATAGTTCTGTCTAGATGTATAGTCAGGATGACAGCAACAGTTGTCACGAGGACTGAGGACGATCGTGGAGACCGGAGAAGTACACGACTATAGCAACAGTGAAGGTCGCTGACAGTCTACCTTTGTCGTCTTGTCACACAATATTTTCAGGGAACTGGCGACTACCCCGACACTAACCTGACAAATATGTCTTTAGGCACGGTTGAAATGTAATCGTTTGATGCTAACGCTGGTACAAGCTTTTGTCGGCAGTATGTAGGTGACGTTTGAATTTTTACCGCTGATATTTACTTACGCTGCTTGATCTTGTAGATTCCGCCTATCAAAATCTTACTGTTTCTCAGTAGAAGGGATAAAACGGTAGTTAGCCCTTCCTAAACACTTTACTAACCAGACGATACGACTGCGCCGTACAACGTTCACTGTTGTGCAAAGTTACTTCGTAGCTTTCGCCGGCTTCATACAAAAATGCTTCGTACGAACACTGATACACCGGACTCGGCTGAGTTTTACTGAAGACTGCTTGGTTTAGAGCGAAAATAGTTAACGTGGATCACCAGATGCATCTGCCCCTCAGACAGATCACCAGATGCGACTGACTACTCCTTGGAAGCTTCCGGTGTATTTGACAGGTTCTGGTTGGCCAACCCTCGCGTTTATGTTACCTCACGCACATTCACTCGTTGGTCGCTTCATAATCCGATTTCTTGGTAAACTAGTGGTTATTTCCTTCTCCTATGTATTAGATGGAAAAGCGAGTTCTTCGTTATGGCTTGTGGCAACAGAATATATGGCATCATTTCTTGCCAACCCTTCCGTTTCTGGGTCAATTATTGTTTGATTGCGCGGCCGTTTCCTTTTACTAATCAATGTGATTGATAGTGTTTTGGCGTTATGGGAATTGTCTTTAATTCCAAGCGCTTTAAACAGTTTTGGACCTTCCAACACTTGAATCAAGAGCCTCGATCGGTCAATATGCTTTACGATATCCCATGTATTCCATCACAATCCTATGTCTGGTGTCTACACGTCGATGGATTGTAGAAACCGTTGCGATTTACCTTGAAAGATGTCCCGTAAATGGTTACGGGAAAGAAGCCCATCAAGTCCACTGACCACAACTGCTAAATTTCACTGACTGGGATTTAACGGGCGAGATAATAGTTCGAGTGGTTAGTTGCACTCAAGAGGCGGCATTGTTGATACCACCGTAGGTAACTGTTGACATCAAGTTTCAGTCTCAGCAACTAAACCATCCACCTCAATCTTTCATAATTACGGTGACATCCCGAATAAGCTAGCTGTTCACATTCATTCATAAGTGCCTCTCTCAATTCAGCCGGTATTACTAGTACACATATTATGTACCGTAGTTGAAGCATTAAAATTCTGGCACCGTCCAAATGCTATTTTGATGAATGCACTCTGAGTGCCTTAGTTTCTGATGTATTTTGATTTCCCGAGGTTGTTCACCTGAAAAATGTTGGTCAGACCTTTCGATAAAAGACCAAGTCTGGTCATATTTGACACAGCAGATTATATGCCTAACATGGTCTCTTTTTATTCATGATCACGATCTCACTCTATCACTGTCTTGTCAGAGCTCGGTTGTCCATATATACCTTGAAAGACACTTTTGATTTCATTGAGAGTGTACGCCATTTGAATGGTACAGAGAAGAAGATGACATATTTCGACATAAAACTTGTGTTCACTTATTTGAAGCAACTGACGTCATTCATAATTGTGTGACAGAACATCAAATTAAACCTGACCTACTTATGCTTCATCTATGCAAATCGAATACACTATGCAATTAAACAGTACACATTTTTATTTACTTGACAATTATGTTATCATGTGCACGTGTCTAGTCACAAATAGTTCTCATTGGCCTACACTGACCGATATAGCTATGGTCTCACCTGAAAAGAAGGTGCAAAATATCGGTACGGAAGGCAAATGAAGAAATTATTTGCATTTTGTGAATTAAACGGTCATCTTGAATTTATATCTTAGCAGCTTACATCCAAATATAAAGTTTACTTGCCATTTTTGAGCATCCAGATTATCAGCCATGAAGATGGCTGTTTTAGTGAAGGAATCCAACAAAAAAAGATGTGGACTGGCCAACTACTGCGATTCGAAAGTTTTGTATCATATACTTACAGACGTGGGTTCATTGTGTTACTGAAGTGGAAGGATCCGTTAGGATGGAAGCCTAAACGAAGAGTTCAATCATATAAAACAGGTTATCATTTAAAATGGTTACCTTATGCGTTTTTTGTCGAAAAGCATTCACAACCAGTCGACGACCGATCAGCCGTCACCACAGTACCTGGTTTGCTTACCTACGTATTGTTGCCCCACATGTGACAATCTGAAGTCATCACTGAGCTGCATATATATGTCAGTTAGGCTCATTGTGTTGTATTGTTGCGCCAGCAGCACAGAGATAAGTTCCGGTGTTGACATTTGCCAAATCAAATCGTACTTATGAGTATACGTGTGCATGTGGATTGCAGTACGTAGGCTACACAGTGAGAGTACTACAACTTCACAGCACATCTCGAAATGGCTGCTGAATACCAAAAGTGGAACGGCTTAGAGTGTTATGGTTGGAATATGACTAGACATTAGACACCTCGAAGAGTTGTCGTGCTGTCCGTCAGACCGTAAACAAGCGTGCTCTAACTGTTTCCGAGACAACAGTTACACATCTTAAAAAAGCACCATTTCGTGTCCATAAACAGACGATAATATACTTAATAATGCCTTCGTTATTCATCGTACAGTGGTCGATTGGCAATAATATTTCATTTTTAATCTTGCATTTCTGCAATATCCCTGATATTTTCCACACTTTATTGTTTACTCTTCTGAGTTCAACACAAACTGACCGACTACATTCTACTCATTTCAACTGCTGGTCGATTAGTGTGCTTATGACAAGTTGAATCACATTCATGAGTTCATCATCAGTCTGTTCCTTTGTTTCGTTTCTTCCGCAACTGGAGAAAAAAATATCCAAATACTGAGAAACCACACAAGACCCTACAACCGAGCTACGACTGCTGACTAGATAAACTTTACTATTCTGACTGTACACAATTTTTCATTTATAAGTTCGTGCACATAGCTGACAAGAATGAAAGAAATGTTGCTCTTGTTTACATTTCACATAACAACTTTGACCATATTCATATCATAACTGGCGTAAATTGTAAACTGCACTCTGCCTTGGCTCTCTCAAACCTGTTATAATTTGGCGGTTGTTTTTCACTACGATTGTTGTTCAGCATGCTCACGACCGTATCTGACCGAAAAGTTTTGCCTCTCGTATAATCTATCGGTTCGTTTGCAATTGTGGTGACGTCTACGTTGGAAGTACAGATCGGTGCTTACGACACAGGATGGCTGAACGTATACTCTATTGTCACTAATAAGTTATGTAACAGATTCGATAATGCAGAAGAGACCTGTTTTCGAAAAATATGGACTTCAGCTGTGTTCAATCCAGAGACAGAAGCAGCATACCCAGATGTGGTCAGTAGTCATCTAGCAGAGCAATTGCCGTTTCTGGACATGCTGTTTCTGTCGTTAGTTCAAAACGGGTCGAAGTTCAGGGTTTTCACACCCTGGTCTGTTCTGTATGCCACGATGTTGTTGCGCGCGATGACGTAGCAGGCAGTGACAACGGGGCTTGTGAACAGAAGTCCGATCCTAACCACGGCAAACCACAACAAAGAAACAAGTCACGTCGTAAACCCTGTCAACTCATTTGACGCGTTAGTGCGTAAACGAAACCTGAGTTTGCTTTTGTTTTCCGAAGTAATGCTATTCACTAGTGACCGTCCGGTTCTCTGTGTGTGAGTAAACTGACTACTCGGGCGGTAGGTCATGCATGTAGGGTGCGAATTGTTGTCGATTCTCTTGTTGCTACCCCTGTTTTATATAATGCCTAACATTTTACGTTCACGATGTATGTCTTATCCCGTTGTTGGCAGCTAGGATACCGACTCAAGTGTGAAGATGATTAGATTATCCCTTAAGATGAAGAGAGATAAAACGATGCCATTTCGTAACTGGTTGGGCGTTGCTGTCTAATCTACATTTAACAACCGGAATCAAAGGCAGAAAAAGACACTGATCAAATGATGTTTGTGACAACTACTTCAAAACGTCCTTTGGTCCAGTCCGCCACGTCATATGTCCTTTGTACAGTGATCAGCGGATGCGATAAAATTTTACGACCAGTTCATAACCTCCTTTGGGTGTCGTTGTCTATAGTACGTTAATCTCTCCCCACAACTTGCCGAGTTAACTTTTACGTACGAGTTGATGTCTTCCGACAAGATTACCTGACCAAACCAGCCAGCTTTGTGTTTTTAATTATGTCTGACTGTTTCACACTAGATCTTTTGATCTTGTCGGCATTAATGAGCGGCGCTCTTTTGCATCATCGTAAACTTAAGCACGACCATGAGTCCAAATCGTTCAACCATGAAACAGAGCCGCCGTTATAATCAGTTGACCCAGTGACACATCACCCACATCCTTCTTGTGCATCGAACAGTGAAAACACGGACCAGCAGACTACTCTTGGCCGCAATGTGACCCTGTTCTGTCTGAGAACGTTTAAACAACACACCTAGAGTGGTTGCTCACTTCATGGAGTCAAATTGGCAAGTACCCATTCGTGGTTACTCTAGTTGGTTTGACTAAATCGACAACACCTCGACTTATCTCCGACGAGGACAATTGCATTCCGGTAACGGGTTTATAGATGCTATCTTGTGGAAGACAGTTGGCATTCACTCACTATCCTGAAAAAAACATAGCCGGCTAGCGATATCCGGTTCGCATTAGCCTGTCACGGTCACCGAAGCCAAAGGACGCCTGTACTTAACCACCACCAAAGCACAACTTGTGATTCCACTCACACACTACGTGTCCGATGTAAACTCGAAAGAATAAGACCAGGAGGTGTGTGAATAGGGTCTTTGTAACCCGCCGGCAATCGTTAAATAACCTATTGATAGGCTAGCACAAAAGTGAAACCCCAATCTCTAAGAAAATAAAGAGGGAGATACTCCGATGATGTGAACTAAAATGGTGAAAAAGTATTGAAAGGATAATGCAAAAAGTAGTTTGAAATAGGAGTAATAAACCTAGTCACACAGATATTTAGACACTACGGAAAAAGATAGGCAGCAAGTTAAACTTCAACATAAACCACTCCTGTTTACGAGGGATTCTGAATACCGCGACCTGTCTATGTGAACTCAATAATGTCTTATTAAATTCAATAGGCCACCCGATTTGCCGAATTCGACTAGTATCTCTGTTCATAAGATAATTAATGTTAGAATCCAACCAACGGTCTGTGTAGAACAAGTCAGGTTCAGAGCAAGGTGTGTATTCATTACACCACACACAACATCTCATCTAGTCTGTTATGGATACT
>JTDE01002570.1:28831-41513 GCA_014338405.1 Paragonimus skrjabini miyazakii
AACAACAGTATGTGAAGTTGTCTTGCGATTTGCTTTTTCAGCAGTATGTTGTTTTCTGCTGTTTGGTGAAATTTGTATGCCTGCAATAGGAGGCCTGATATAGACTCAGTGCCACTTTCTTCACTCGTTCTGTTGCCATTGCCTGTTGCGTCATGGCGCGCACCAACCACTTGGGCATATGTTCAGCCATTCTTTGTCGTAGGCACCGATCTGTTCTGCCGATATAGACGTCACTGCAACTGCAAGTAAACTGATAGATTACATGTGATACAGAACATTTCAGTAGGACACGATTGTGAATAAGCTGAGCGACACTCCTAGTTGTGAGTAACAACCGCAATTCAGCCGCCGGGTATGTACGAGTTAGAGCAGACTGTAATTTTTGACTTACATCAGTTGTGATATGATCGCCTTTGAAAAGAAGGTTCAAAAAGACCTGCTTCTTAGGGACCGTACTCATGGCAGTCTTGATCAATCTTTTCTGGCTGTGAACATCGATGAACTTCTCAGGATAGCCGTTCGCGAGCAACACTTTCTTTAATCTCTCCTCCTCTCCTTGCAAGCAGTCATCGATGCATATCTCCCGGGCTCTATGAAACAGGGTTCTCACGAGACCTCGTTTATAAGTTATTGGCGCAAATGAAGAAAACTGTAAATACTGACCGCTCCAAGTAGCTTTACGGTGTACTGAGCGTTGTAGTGAGCCATCCTGTTTTCTAGCGAGTGAAATGTCTAGAAAAGATAAACTATTGTTTGTTTCCTCTTCATGAGAAACAGAAAGATTCGGATGAGCAAAATCAAAAAGGTTTAAAAGTGAAGCATAATGAATATTAGTGGTAAAAATAAGAATATAATCTACATATCGCTTATAGAGGCTGGCACAATCTATAGCATCAGATAATTTTAATTCAATCCTTCCTAAAAATATATCTGCAAGTGTTGGGCCCAATGGACTGCTTATTGCTACACCATCTACTTGCTTATAAGATGATCCTGCAAAATCAAAACGGATATTCTCTGTAAATAAGAGCATAAGTTCCTTGAGATAATCAATTGGGAGACAAAAAGGTAAATTTTGATGGGAAATAAAATCGCACAAAAAGTCAACTGTTTCTCGACGAGGAACGTTTGTAAATAAGGAGTCAACATCAATAGAAAACATCTTATGTGAACTTACCGATACGTTCTGTAAGGTCTGTACCAGTTCGAAAGAATCTTTTACACAGTGGGGGGTAAAATTCTGACGGATGGGGTGTAGAATGTCAACAAGCCATCTGGCAAGCTTGTGGTACGGTGAGTTGTCCATGAATAGGATTGGTCTTAACAGGACACCACATTTGTGTGTTTTCGGAGCACCTCTTAACTGTGGTGTGCGCGTTCCAGTTGTCTTCATCTGTCTATATTGCAGTTCCGAGATGTATCCATATAGTAGTAAGATTTGGAGCTTTCTTGAGATCTGTTTTTCTATCAAAATATTGTTGTCAGTCGTACTATCTATGTAAAATTTTCATGTGTCCGCTAGGATACCTTTCACTTTAGACTGAAAGAGTGACTGAAGAGAGTAAAAGAAATGTTAACATCTCGCGACGTATGTCTTCTATCGTTACTGGTGAATTGGATCAAGGGAAAGCAATGCTTTACATTTCTCAAGCGAAGACTCCCTCCGCATACGACTCGGGCATTGGATAGATTGGTGACATTACGGTGTAAAACGACAACAGAACGTTCAACTGTTGGGTTTTATCAAGAGTGCGTAAGATCTGGCCGATTCCCATCGTTATTTTACCGTATGCTGTTGAAGGATAGTAATACACAACAGGAATCGGACAAAAGCAATGTTCAATTACTGAACTAATCCCTAACCGGCCAATAAACTGCACAATCAGAGACAAACAGAAGACTGTCGAAAAAGAAGCTTCACTAGGAATGTTAGATGTACTACTGAGCTTCAAGTAGCAACACCGGACCGTTCCGTGCTAGCTAGTCAGTATAATGAATTACGCAGTCCACTAGCATACCTGTGGTACACCGGTGTGCTAAATAAACAAGCAGGGTCTCATCCTTGATTGAGCCCGAAGGTCGTATTTTCACATGTACAAAAAATAGTTCTCTAATGCATTTAAAATAGTCAAGTGGCAAGGAATGAGCGAGGTTATGGCTTTCTTTTGTTTCGAAACAGTTATCTCATGGGTGAGCAGCTTCTTGAACAAGAGACAGATGAACGGCCCACCTGGAATCTGATCTACTATCTCAAATAAGAAGCATCTCAATAAAAGGAGAGTGAACGATAAAATTGACCCAACTATCAAAGTCTAGCCATTATGACTCTTATTTTCAAGGTTGACACACCATTTGTTGAGGGATAAGTCAGATTCCCATCTCGCTAACAGTTGTAGCCATTACAGTTCAGTAATAGAACTTAAAAACAAAATTGGTGAAACCAGACCACGTTTATCTCAGCCACAGAGTTGTTGTTCATATTTTTACGAATTTGTAAATGTTTGAACATGGATAATCTTACAACAGTGCCACCGTTCACCACACTAGTGACGACGGATATCCAAGAACAAAAATGCATCAAACAACTGAGCGGACTAGTTGAAGACAAGATTGGACGGAATCGTTGTAGATTCGGACACGTTGGTGACTGGATTCGATTGCGATAACGAATAGAATTATCGACCAGCGATTTCAGTGCCCTCTAGGGGCCTGAACCGGATAACCAACATCTACCCACTTTGCTAAATGTAACAGTTAGAGCCTTCACATTTCGAGACTACGTCCAGAAGTCTTGCTCAACCGTTGGCGATTTCAGCATGTAACATCTGGGACAGTAAACGCTGGGCTGATTGTAAGAAGGACGTGGTCCAACCACCGACCTCATAATTCGTGATCAGAAAACTGAACGCTGGTCACGGTGTTCACAATACATGTAGTTCGCTAGTAAGCACCGTTCTGATGTGATTGACATCAAAAGTCGCTTGCTTCGGGAAATCGTTCATAACGAGACATCTATTACAAAGTAGGTGAGACTACAGAACGACGAACATAGTCGTTATGTTGAGCGGTTGACATTTGTCCACACCCATGATAATATTAAATTCACGTTGTCTATACTAGCACGTCCCACATACTGCGTGTACACGTTTCCAATAGTCGATTCCAACTCCCTGTATTCCTGGCGTTGAGAACTGCTTTTTGGTTTCCACGCGTTCGAGTCGGGTTGTACCATTCACAAATGAAGCTGTATATTGGACAACAGCATTTCAATCGTCAGTTAGCTAACGGTTAACGAACAACAATGGATTCGCTTTTATTACGGACCATTGCCAGTGCACATATTTTCTACGACCGAGATTAGCAGGCCGATCCAAGTTTTCATGTGATATTCGTGTTGATTACTGCTGCACTGGCTTATATTTTGAAACGGTAAAGTTGACTTGTCTAACTGTTCAGCTACATCTGTTCGTGAGCAGATCAAATCCATAACTTCCTGGTCAAACGAAAATCACTCAATTTAATGCACTTTCTAAGAAACATATTGAGTACTGATAAGTATTTTCAAATCAGAGATTAAACTTGCCACGAGATGACCAAAGTTCGATTCACTCCCATCAACCGCAGTTTTGAGGAGTGTGTTGCAAAGACGATGTTAGTTTGTGACCCCACTTAGTAATCACTCTTGAAGTAAAGTTGCACAACTATGTTCTCTTCCCATACACTGCACCATGCCAATTTTGGCACTTTCATCGTATTCTAGATATCCATAAGTTAATAGAGTTAGATCGAGATATCGATTGAACTTATTACAGGCATGGTGTTTCTGTTGCTGGTTCCAATCCAGTCGAAGTCCAGATTTTTTTTACGATTAGGTCTAATCTAAATTATCACAGAGAAGCTAGGTCACTAATCAATCAATTCCTGATGGCTTAGTTGGTCTATTACGTCACACATGTCCGTCGGTTTGACCGTACAGGTCGGCTATCGACATGTAGCTATGGTAGGTGCAGCACTTGAGCAAACCACTTTTGTTGAAGTGATACCGGGCCAAGCATCCTGAGTCCGATATTCTGGGCAGTGCAGTGTTTCCAATCGGATGGCTTTTGATGAGTTGCCTGGCTCGCGATATACTTCTTGGAGGACATGATCAATGTTTACCTGGTGCCAGCTTTCAACCGCATACGCATAGTACTGGACTAGTTCAATCACGCACCCAGTCAGTTAAGTTTATGCTTGCGGATGAATCAGGCTGCTTGACTCAGTTTCACGTCATCAAAAGTGGTTTGCTTAGGCGTTGCACCTAACGTGGCCACATATCCACCGGATCGATAACCAACCTGTGCGGTCAAACCAATGGACGTGTGTGATGTAATAGACTAATCAAGCCATCAGCAACTGACGGACCAGTGACCTACTTCCTCTGTATAAAGTTCGATTGGTATCTCGACCTAATTGTATTAACTCCCTGTGTAATTGTACCGACTTAAAATCGAATCATTGAAAGCATCTGTTCGCCTATTTGTTTTTGTTCTCATTATCATAGAGGGCATATCTGAAATACACGTGAGTTGTTTCGGATAACCATTTGCCACCAGCATCTTTTTTATAGGTCTCTTTTCTTCCTCTAGTCGGCCTGTCATTCATGTGTTTCTAGCTTTGTGGATTAAGATTCTCAATTATGTCCGCTTATTAGCAATTGGAGTAACGTTAGGGAATTATGGATATTGTCCGCCTAATGTGGATTTACAATAAAGCGACCGTTGCATCGTTTCGTCCTGATATCTGGTGATGTGAATGTCTATAGAAGGCAAACAGCTGTTGATTTCGATTTCATAGAATATAGTGAGATTAAGGTGTACGATGTAGAATTAATTATAAATCGACGTTAAGGAGCCTACATCAATACAAATTAGAATGTCATCAAAAAGTTGTAAAGCTAGACAGGAGAAATTCTTTGGTGGATTTTTTTCATGCATTCTCAAAAACTGTACCTACCGCTATTGGGCCCAGTTAGCTATTCAGAGCTCCACCGCCAGTTTCCGACTGTTCAGTTTTTCACATTCAGAGTGAGCGTTTTCTCTGTGAAGAAACTTACAGCCTCGAGAAAATCGCTTTTGACATGAACAGATGTACATTCTGACCGGAAAAATCCATACAGGAAAATCAGTAGTCCCACACAGAAGTTAACGTCAAATGGATACATCTTTTACGGATTCTGCAAACTGAAAACCGTCTCGAGCGCAGTTAACTGAGTTCAATACGCCCACTGTAGTGTACACAACTGTCAAATGATATGACACTTCGTAATAGTTGCACCGATGTCGTGGGTTTTTGTTGAGTCTCTTATTCGTGGTGTCTGTGTGGCTCTAAGATTTTGGAAATACATTCATGTTGCTGTGATATTTACAAGTTCTTTGACACTATTTTTTCGTCAGAATGACGCTACTAGAATTAATGTCCAATTTGCGTACCTCAGAATTATTACATTAACCGTAGTTAAATGGTTCTAGGTCTTCATTACGACACTAGAACCATCGTCTGATTTGAGGAGGGCTAACTCAATCAGTTCGCTGGCCATATTGATGGCTGTGTACTCTTTAGTAGGCTGGTTCATCAGGACCGGTAAGAAATGGAGTTGATAAGTGGTTAGTGATTTAGTTGAAGCATTAATTTACTTTTCCCTCCGAATTAATGCAACAAAACAAAATTCCATGTGCTCAAGCTACTGGTTTGTTGGTGAGTAGTGTAATTTTAATTATAATTTGTGCGCGCCCGAAGAACGTGATTCACATTTTTGTACTGGTCAAATAGCTACATTGAACGAAAGCAACGAACGGGTGCGTACACGTGTCACCATAAGTGGTTTGCACTGCACCACTTGGTACCTCAGAACACGAACGGTACATCAACTTTATCTTGCCGAAGAACCCAAGGGATCTCAGTTTTGATGAAACCACTCAGATGCTGTCCCAAATCTGTGGCGACCAGTCATCTCTGTTTAACATATGCTACCAGTGCCTAAAGCTCATGAAATCAGCAGATGATGGCTAGGTGACGTATTCTGGAACAGTCAATCGAGAGTGCAAACGACTCAAGCTACGAACAATGACTGAGGATCAATTCAAATGTCTGATTTCCGTTTGTGGACTCCAGTTACCGAAAGAAGCAGATATCCGAACATGGATTTTTGCGAAGATAGAACAATATCCCGAAATCACCCTGCAAGATATCATTGCCGAAAGCCAGCGCCTAGTGAACCTGAAGCATGACACCGCTATGATCGAACAAAGCAGTCAATCAAACGTCTACACGGTGTCCTCAAATGTCCCGGTCAAGAGTGCATCAATGTCGCAACGTGACAGTCGAAGGAAATCTCCCACACAATCCTGGCAATGCAGTGGATGGCATCATGTCCGATATTGCCCATTCAAACAGCATCGGTACATCAACCGCTCCCGACGGAACCACAGATATGATGATTGCAGCTTTAAGAAACGCCAGCACTTGCTCAATCAGAACTCCCGCAAGCCATAAAAGCCCCGCTTCTCAAAAGCATAGTTCGTGCTCGCAGCAATAAACGATAACCAATGGACGCGCAGAAAGTACGTATTTGTCTCCATCAACGGCAAGTCGGTCAGACTACAATTCGACACAGCATCCGATATCGCATTAATCTCTGATCGCACGTGGCACCTGATTGGCAAACCTACAATACGCTCCACAGCCCGATTTGCACGAAGCGCTACTGGTGATCGATTGCCTATCATTGGCGAAGTCCAGTGCACTGCAGCCCTTAACGGATCATCAATCGGCGGTACCTGCTACGTGCCCTGCAATCCTGCCCTAAATCTCCTTGGATTGGATTGAATCGACAAACTGCATTTATTTGACAAACCAATAATCCAAATCTGCAACCGCACTCAAGTTCGGCAGAAGCCCACGATTTCTCCAGAAGTTCAACATCAACTCACAAACGCCCTCCAGCAAAGACGCTTGGATGTGTTCGCAGAGGAACGTGGCTGCTGCACCAAAATGAAGGCAATCTTATCCCTTCGTCCTGGAACGAAGACAGTATTTTGACCCAAACGTCTAGTACCCTACACTGCCCTGGCAAGAACTGGAACGTCTTCAGAAAGCTTGAGTAATTGAACCGGTGTACTATTCAGCATGGGTGGCTCCTATCATCGTTGTCAAGAAGGCAAACGGAACAATACGACTTTGTGCAAACTACTCTACAGGTATAAATGACGCGCTCTAGACGCATCAGTATCCTTTGCCGGTACCAGAGGGTCTCTTCACGAAGCTGAATGGCGGTAAATGTTTCGCGAAGCTCGACCTGGCCGAGGCTTACTTACAATTACCAGTCGCTCAAGAGTCCAAATAACTGTTAACGATTAATACCCACAAATGACTTTATCTATCCAACCGTCTGCCATTTGGCGTAAAGACAGCACCAACCATCTTCCAACAAGTGATGGATACGATGCTTACGGATATTCCCGTTGCAGCCGCCTACCTAGACGATATTATAATCATGGGTCACAACGCAGAGGGTCTGGAACAGAGGCTGGACCAAACTCTTACTCGTTTAAGCGAATATGGCTTTCGACTTTGCGCCGACAAATGCAGCTTTGGAATGTCGAGCATCAAATACCTTGGAGTCATTGTGGACAAAAACGGCCGACGACCTGACCCATCCAACATAGAAGCCATACAGAGGATGCCGCCTCCAACGGATGTGTCAACTCTACGGTCATTCCTGGGGCTGGTCATCCATTACAGTTCCTTCCTCCCGGAACTCCATCGAATCCGGACGCCAATGAACCGGTTGTTCATGAAGGATGTCAAGTGGGAGTGGTCAAGGGAATGTCAGCAATCTTTTGATCGCATCAAAGCCCTGTTGACTTCAAACCTCCTGCTTACGCACTACGATCCGACGCTACCACTTGTCGTGACCGCAGATGCATCCAATTATGGAATCGGTGCTGTGATATCACATACGTTCCCAGATAGAAAGGAAAAGGCAATCACGCATGCAGCAAGGTCGCTTACACCCCCCGAGCGAAACTACTGTCAGATCGAGAAGAAGGCCGTCACTATAGTCTTCGCGGTGAGAAAGTTTCACAAAATGATGTACGGGCGAAACTTCGCGTTGTTGACGGATCACAAACCGTTGCTTGCAGTGTTAAGCTCAAAGAAAGAAATCCCGGTTTATACGGCCAATCGCTTGCAAACATGGGCAACAATGCTTCTTGCGTACGACTTCACGATACAGTACCGTTCCACAACCAGCTTCGGTCAAGCTGACGTCTTATCCAAACACATCGGATCACAGGCACCGAACGACAAGGACACAGTGTTCGCAGCGGTAAATATTGAACTTGATGTACACCTCATCTTCAGCGAGGCTGTCCGAACATGTACAGTGACTGCAGAGATGATCAAAGAGGCTACTAAACGGGACCCCATTTTGAGACAAGTAATGACGTTCATCCGCACTAATTGGCCGCACGCAGACCTTAATGGTGACTTACGGGAATACCTCCACCGTCGAGAAGCGCTTACGATCGTGGACGGATGCACCATGTTTGCCGACACAGTAGCAGTCCCTGAAGCTCTCCATCGACAGGTGCTCAAGCAATTTCATAGTAGGCACCCAGGGATCAACCGAATAAAGTCCCTGGTGCGCAGTTTTGCATACTGGCCTCGAATGGATAAACAAATTGAGGAATACTGCTAAAAGTGCACAACGCGTTGTTTGGTTGCGAAAAACCCCGTGAAATGTGAACTGCACACTTGACCAGCAGCTCAAAGACCGTGGCAAAAGCTTCACATGGATTTTACTGGACCACTCAATAGACGAACGTATCTGGTTATCGTCGACGCCTACACCAAGTGGTCGGAGGTTCATATTGTTGAAAATCACGGCCTCCCAGAACGAAAGCAAAAACCAGTCTTCGTGGCACAAAGCAAATATCGATTTATTGAGTTTCTATTGGTTATTTTATAGACAAGACGTATCAGTAAAATGAAGAAATACAATTGGCGCTGTCGCTTCAGCTTTCCCATTGGTCGACTCCACTTCGCTAGTAGCTCGTTTGTTTTAACACGTGAAACACTTAAATAACTTGTTTCATTGCGTGACGCACTTAAACAACTTGTTTTAATCCGACATTCGTTATAACAAAATCCGATGCTGGAGCAGCGTGCCGTCCTGATTAGTTCCCACGCTGACATACCAGTCTGCTCGCCTTGTCGACACTGATTGGCCGTTGTCTTCCGCGAATCCCTGGTTGACTTCGTATCGACGCGTTTGTCCAATCCATACCCTTTACACATATCCTACGGCAGCCGAATGCGGACAACACTATACATAAACTATCGGAACTCTTCAGTTGTTTCGGACTACCAGAGACGATGGTCACAGACAACGGATCTCAATTCACCTCTTCTATTTTTGAAAACTACTGTCAACGGCTAGGCATCCAACACATGCGATCCAAAGTTTACCATCTTCAGTCGAACGGACAGGCTGAAAGGTTTGTTGACACCTTGAAACGAGCGTTGTTGAAGGCCAGAGAAGAAGGTCCTCCAAGCCATGTTTTACAGACCTTCTTGACCAATTACCGAACAACCCCAATTCCGAACGTCCCGGATGGCAAGTCGCCGGCAGAATGCATGTTCGGTAGAAAACTGAGGGCTGTTTTTGGTATCATGATTCCGCATTCAAACAGAGGGGGAGGACGCAATACAGAAATGGAAAGACAATCTAATCAAAGACACGGAGCTCGTGCACGGTACTTCACAATCGGCGAGCCGATACGTGTACGAATATTTCATGGACCGCTGAACTGGAGGAAAGGAATAATCGTCCGACGGCAAGGATCAGTCCTGTGTGAGGTGAAAGTCGGCGAAGCTATATGTGTGCGGCACGCGAACCAAATTCACCGGGATCGCGGATATGCACTGTACGACCACGAAGGACCAGCCGCAAAACTCGACATACTGCTGGACACTTTTGACTTGAAGAAAGAACGCCCTAACGAAACCGAACATTCGACAGAACCGACGTTACAGGCGCAGGACAATGAGCGCAAGTATCCCATGAGGAGGAGACGGTGGACGAACAGATGCTGCAAACCGGTCAAACCCATTCAAGTCTATCCTCGCAAGCAGTCCTACGATTGAACCCAACAATCTTCAGGAGGGAGGTGTTAGGGCGCCCAACCTGTGACCATTCCAGGACGCCTCTGTCGTGAGAAAGAAGAAAAAACCACTTGACTCAGTCCTAACTAGCGAACCTGTTCAAATCAGTTGAGACGTTTTAAACCGCTATGCGCATGTACGATCCTGACACTTTCTCATGATGTGGTGGGAATGTGTGTTCATTATGTGCCCTATAAATTCTTTGTAATTGTCACCCTAGCGGCACCCCGTTTTGCAGCGGAACAAAGCTTCTTATTTTGAACGCGTCTTTTTGCTTGTCTTGGGAGCGAATACGGGACAGTCGCGGTACCATTCGGGACCGAGATTCCCGTGTGAATTATTACCGGGACGAGAATCCGGTTTTATCGAGCGCACCACTATACCGAGATCGAGCCGGCGTACCGTTTAGGAGGGTTCTATGAGGTAACAGCTAGGTGATATGATAGTTCAGAATCAATAATTGATACTGGTAAACGATTTCTTCGTCGAATTTTTGTAATTCGTATGGATCGTATTGGTAGTCAGCGCAAAACGCCTTGATGCGGTCGTTGCGAGCATGTTGACGTTTGCTTGCTCGGTAACTCACAGACAAATTGGCTCCCAATAATCAGAACAGGCTGGATCAATTACTACGGTATTACTAGCAACGCAACCAATAAAATAAATGTTGCAACCAACTTCAATCAACCAAATGAACGAAGACTACAGCAACAAATCAATACCAAGTGGGTTGCGCGGATCCAGGATTATGAGCAACAAGGAACCACCGATTGTAACTAGTAAGCAAATGCGAAACCGGCAAACCAATGTATCCGGACGGTGTGACGATGTGAAATAAATAAGCGTGGACCAGCCAATGGAACATTTACGGGAGAGTTAATGAGAACAGACGGACAGGCATTTCTTCGGAATTGTATTGGGTCGTCAGTCTGGTGCACATATTACTGATGAGGTCAGCCGCGTGGTGGTCAACCCTATCGTTCCATAAAAGAGTGATCGCAGTTCAACTTTTAGCTGTGGCAAACATATGCACTGCTGACGCGCTTCAACAAGAATGATGCTAGAATTCAATCCTTCTTTTTTAGTACACGCAAGTAGAATTACGTAAGATGTACTTTGCAGAGACATTTCGACCGATCCCTTCGGTTGCGATACACGGACTATGATCAACTAACATGTCGAAATGTCTTTGTGAATGTGAATATTGCGATCAGCTGTAACTGATGTTCAACTCGAAAGCGCACATTAAGATGAAAGGTTACCAAGACGTGTACAGTAAAAGCTGTTTGGATTCGGAAGATCACAAGGAATTCGTGTTAACCACTAAAGGTCACCAAAAAAGTGGAGAAGTAATCACCCAATTATGGAAAAACACAGGAATATAACAGATCAAAGAAATTTTTATTCTTTTGCTTGTGACGAGGCCGACAACCAGTATTCATAGTGGAACAAGCACCGTTCTGCATGATACTCACCCCGCGCTGCTTTCAGATTGAAGTCATCAACTGGGCAAAAGCTGCACTTTATGACTTCCATTTAGCCCTTTGGTGCGACATAGGCTTCCTCACCGGTAACTCTCTAGTAGACAATTTCTTCTCAAGTCTTTTTACCGGACCCCACAAATCGTTTTAATCTCAACTGTTCTTACCAGGTCATCCGCATCTGTTTAACTCAGTGCCACGAAACTAAGCGATCACCGTTCTCTAGGCGTTGTTTTTGGAATCACCAGGACCATGTATCTGAGCTTCAGGTTCCCTGGTGCGAGCGACCGTTTCCGACGCACTGGTAATGTAGGAAAGTGCTCTTTAACTCAGCGTTTCCAAAACTCAGTTGCTAACCTGCTGTCTTGTTTCCATCGCTTGTCGTAGCTTTCTTCCGCACTACAGTCGCATAAGACATTGCAGTTTCTCCTCAGCAATACAAGGTTGTTGAGAGTCACTGCCTTTGAATCGATACTACCAAATGACCGTAAAACAAGTGGATAGCCGTTCGGAGTACGTCTGCATCTCGGCTCTCAATCATAATAAGGCTACCGGTCCAGATCATCTCGTGCCGGCACTTTTTAAAGAAGGTGGAGAGGTGTTAGTCGAGGCCTTGACTCAACTGTTTCAACTTGTGTGGTCGATGGATGCCATCCCTGCGTGCTGGGATCACGCGATAATAGTTCCTATAATCAAAAAGGGTATTAGGAGCTCTTGTGAAAACCATAGGGAATTAGTTTGACCCCAGTCATTTCTAGGGTTCTGGCCTCCATCATACTTCGTCGACTCACTGCAGTTCGGGAGTTAAACATCAGAGAAGAACAGGCAGGGTTTCGTCCTGGCCGGGGATGTATAGATCATATTTTCACCCTTCGTCAAATTTTGCAGCAGCGTCATGTATACCGCCGGCCAACAATGGTCGTATTTCTCCACTATAAAGGTGCATTCGATTTGGTGGATCGATCGGCACTTTTAGAGTCGCTTAGACGCAGGGG
>JTDE01002570.1:43145-56123 GCA_014338405.1 Paragonimus skrjabini miyazakii
GAGGCCACCAACAGTTGGGTCAAATCACGTGGTGGTCAAGCAACAACGTGGTCACAAAATATGAAGACCTTGACTGCTCCATTGAGCAAAGTGGGTAGGTGTCGCCTGCCTGCATGGGGTTCCCGTGATCACTCAAACCGCTGGTTAGAGACGCTATGCGAGATGGCGATGTGTCGCAGTCAATGGCGGACCTGTATCCATACCATTTCCGCTTCTTCCGTTTAGTCTTGTTTTAATAATTTTCAAACTTCTAAGTAGCATTTTCTTGTAAGACATTCCACGTCATTGTTGAGGTGAGCGGCGGCCCGAGCCACAGTACCTTTTGGTCAGGCTCATGGCTGTATGATGATGATGATGATGATGATCCATCAAAAAATGTCCACAAACCATTGTTTTTTTCGCCGATCGGATTACTCGTTCCCACAAGTGCCCCCTGTAACTAGAGATAAGCGGTTTGAAGTATCACCGAATTCCTTGGAACAACAAACGATCGCCAGTTTTTGCTGTCTCCAGCTCCTCAAATGTTCACAGAGCTCTGTCATGACAGTCACAATATTGGTGTGGTTATCATTATGCACTTTTGATGGCCGATCCCGGAGCTTGAAAAATCGCGTTAAGTCGATTATGAAAGGGTCCGTGATGAGGGTGTAAGCGACTTCTATGTGCGCGGCTCATAGACATTAAGATGCACAGCAGTAATTTTATTGGCAACACCCAGGTTTAACTAGAGGCAGCCAAAGTGATCAACCCCCACAATTTCAGAACAACACAATCCGATTTCAACCTCGGCGAGGACAACACTGTCATCATTTGTTGGCTCGTGCCTGATTATCGCCACTGACAAGCAATATAATTACCAGGTATCTGCTGTGTGCCACCTAACACGCCTGACATATAATCCCCTATACCCGGGACATTTCACTGTGGTCTTCCGGCACGTGGATATGTCTCAAAATAAAATTAGTAATCAGGTAACATTCAAGAAGAATAACTGAATGATTTTCCCTCATCGGGCAGGTCGCGCGGTTTAGTTCACTTAGTAGCTACATATTGTCATTCACCGCCGGGTTGAGCTTGCTCACTAGGCTGACTCTGACAAGAAGGTCATGATCATATTGATTTACGAGGGAGGACTTCAGCATGTTAATTCAAAGAAGTATACATCTTTTCGTGTTATTCGTTGACTAGTCGAAGGGTGTCATTAAGTTCTGCAACTTTAAACACCCCAAATCTCAACTCACCAGGAGGTACTAGCTTCCTCCGGACATTCCTGAAACTAGTGAGCCTCTGCAACCAGGCGACGTCCTTCAAAGGTTTGGTCCGATTAGATGGCGGGTTACTTAGCGTCGGATGTATTGTTGCGTTTATTTGGGCCGTAATGGTTTTCAACTTCAGGTATTCAGGTTTTCCCATCGCAATTTCATTACACCGCCACGATTGCGACAGGTCTGATAAGTGCTGGACTCAGTAAAAACAGAGCAATTGCGTTGGGTTCACAATAACCTCGAAAGACTGGACCGGCATGGTTTTCTTTTGATCGCACGTGACTTCACCGTTGAAGAGATGATAACTGATAAACCGCGGCCAGTCGATTTGCGACAAGGGTGATAAATCTCTCTGAGAGGTTTTCCGTGCCGTGCGGAACGACCACAAGGTCAGTCCACAAAGAACTTTTGTTAAGTTCTCTTAAAGTCGGCTCAAAGGCTAGCGGAATACAGCATGAATATAAATAGTTGCAGCTTGACATCCACTCTCATTTTGCAAAGAGTGTGTTCAATGTTTTAGGAAGCCAATTTCGATAACTCAGATACTTTCGCATGCTTGTTTACTCTTACAATTTCCCTCTAGAACTTAGGGCTAAACGTGCTTCCATGCCGCTTACACAAGTTAGCCTTCAAGATAAACTAAAGACTTCATGATTTATGTCGGAGTTCTTCATCAAGCTTGTCTTACGGTTGCCACTGAATCAAGGTTTATGACTGACTCTAAACCTAAATAGTATTGGCGATTTACAGTGCATACTCCTCAGCGTTATTCGTTTCATTTGAACAACACGTTTTGCAAGCTGATAGCCGAAAGGAAATGCAAGGCGACCAGTCGATGAGGTGGACATGAACAACGAAAGACTTGACCGTCCAGTTGGCAGGTTCTGTCTATGCAGTTGGAGGGTTTGTGACCATAGGCAGCGCCAGTGGGAAACATTTTTCGAGATGGCAATGTGTAATGTTCACTGACAGTCCTGTATTCGCAAAGTTTTTGACTTTTCTTTTTCTCATCCTTGAAGCTCTATTGTTTTTCCCTTCTCATTTTTTCTTTATAAATTTGTAATTATTTTCTATTCTGCTGCTTCGTAAATAGTTGCCAGGACCAACCGCAGTCCAGGTCGTGGTAGCCATGACAACGGCTCAGAGCTTAAAATAATGGTGATGATAAAACTTGACAACTAATCAGCTGTACATCAATGTACAAACTTTATTTTACAAACAAAAGAATTCCCACTGAATGACACACTTAAGTATAGCCCTCAGGATGTGTAGAGCATAACTTGAAGCAACTTGGTGAAGTCTGCTAAGCACAGTCGAGTAAAAACTCTTGAGAATCGTGTTGGAATGAGGTTGATTAGCGTAAACAATGAAACGAGAAAGAGTCTGATTCCCCAACATCTTTCAATGTTACCCAACTGCCAAAACATAAACGTCAAGTACGGACACCGTTGGCGTTGTCCGGTTTCCGAAAAGTTTGCAAATTTTATCGAAGACACCAAAATTCCATGGCACATATATAAGACACCTGTATTACTGATATAGAGTTTAACAGATTTCATAAATTGAAATAGATCCAATTGCGAAAAATGTCAATTTCGACTCGATTCGAACTGGCGACAGAGATCATACACAGACGCCGCAAATGTTCTGCCAGCTGAGCTAGAAAGCCATACAGAGAACTCAGAGATGTCACATTTTGTCTCAGTTACCCACTCAATCCTCCGTGTCATACAGAAATAAACCAAATGATCTAGGAGGTTGATTGTCCAGATTTTTCGCAATTGGGTCGTTTTTGAGATAAAAGGAAGCAGCAAAAACGAACGATAGAGAAAACTAGGTTAGTGAAAGTTTCTTCACTAACCCCAGAGATTCTATACTTTCTAGGTTACCAGTCATATCGGCATATACATATATATTTATATAATTTATCTGATGGAAACAAAGTTTTCAATCCAGGTCACTGCTTCAGATAATATTAAATTCACTCTCACATATACAGTTTATCACAATCTGACTTTGGTAGGTGACTACATTAACCAAACTCATCCTAGTTATAATAAACAACAATACATCAGTGGTTCATACTTATGCTTAACTACCACATGCCCATGAAGAAAAACCAGCAAACCCTGTTTAAGGGGAGAGTAGGATAAAAAGAAAGGAAGAGGATGAAACCCAACTGATAAGAATAGCTACGTCTGTATTCAAACGTTCAGCATCAAAGACCTTGCGAACAAATAACCTAACTGTAGGTAAAAGTAAGGTCTCATCAGCAAGATAGCCTCTTTGTGGTTTTCACTGCCCGGCATCATTAACTGCAATTAATTCGCAAACAACTCAGCCAAACAGCAGCAATTGAACTGAACTACTTGCATGTGGTACATGAGTAACCGACTAAAGTCTCAGTCAGCGTCCAAACTTTATCTCAATATAACGACCACTTTTTAATCCCCATTTTCCACCTTTTGTCGTCTCAATATCCCAGTGGACCACCTAAATATAAAACGTGATGATACAGGAGTTACAGTTTAAAAACCAAAGATAAATATGCGAAACGTTTCAGACAGTGATATAAAACACATGCTAACTATATCATGATAACTATACAGAAATTCAACAAATTTAACAAAGCCGCGTTTTAGCAGAAAAATCATTTACATCGAAATGTAGAACAAGTCAAAAGCACCAGCATATCAACTCTCACCATAGCCTACGTATAACGAGTTAACAGTGCATATTTTTCTCCGTCCGTATCATCTAATCGTTCGGCTCCAAGTGTTATCTGATGTTCTATTATGATAACAGGTTCTTTAGAGAAGAAGTCGGAAGTTTCTGTGGTTCTACTCTACGACTAGACGTAAAACCTATCTAGTAATCTGTGGCTTGTGGCAAATGACTTGTACGCTTTGAATGACGCTACAAAGCAAGCGTCTGAATTGCAACTCGTTGTACTTACTGAACAGCCGCAAACAAAAGTAGCTTACCTCATTTTATTTGTAAATTATAAGCCATTCTCACCTTTTCCACCGTTCAAGATCAAGTGTTCAATGTACAACACGTGTTGATCGCATACGGCTTGTTTCAATCAGTTTCAATCGATCGGCTTATCGACTCGGCCTCAGGCGGTGTATCGTTCAAATTTACTTGCCTACAACGGAATCTGCAGCGGTAAATTTATTATAGTACTTGAGGTAACCCTAATAACAATTTATAGAAGTAAGAAAAGTGGCGTGCACATTGAAGTGAACAGCTTGATAACACACGCACTTACACCGGTATCTGTCCGTATGTTCAGATAGTGGACTATCACAGCACCTGCTTGCCATCAGATCAGTGTTGATACATTTGAATACACAGTTTACTGCTTCGGTTAACTGCTGCAATTTTGGGAAACCATGAACCTTGGCTCAATCAACGACCAGTTACCAACTTATCCTAACAATATTCAGGGAGAGCTGCGTCTTATCTTGCAAACAAAAGATGTGTTCCTGGTTTGCTACAAACATTTGGAGGAGTATCGAAGATTGGTCAATGAACAGAA
Organism: Paragonimus skrjabini miyazakii; assembly: GCA_014338405.1. Taxonomy (NCBI): domain Eukaryota; kingdom Metazoa; phylum Platyhelminthes; class Trematoda; order Plagiorchiida; family Troglotrematidae; genus Paragonimus; species Paragonimus skrjabini miyazakii. The sequence goes on from JTDE01002570.1 coordinate 47,952, forward strand.
CAGACTTATCACAAAAGAATTTGTTCAAGAACAATTACAAATAGGCGAAGATGAAATATCCGAACTTAAAATGGAGCTACAGGATGCGGAGGCACGCCTGAACGGTCGATTACGTCATAACGAATTACTGGCGGACCATCTGGCCAGTCTTGGATATGCTTCTCTGGAGTCCGGTGCAAGCGTACGGCATTTGGCGTTGTGTCGTTCACCGCAAATGAGAAAAAGTATGTTGGCCCAACGTCAAGGTGGTGGAGGTTTGGGATGCTCTCGCCTAACAGAACCTCGACCGCCAACACACATGATTGACAATATTGCTCTGGCTATAGCCGAAATACATCAGGAAGTAAGAGCCAAAGTCAAACCTTTGCTTGACTATTATCGTGATCTGTTCTACCTGCAACTACATTTTAGTCTGGTTCTGGGACAAGTATGCAATTACTGTATGCCCTTAGTCACTGAGAATATTGGACTGATTGATCGAATATTCTTTTGGTCTGAAAGACCCGAGTTTGATCTGGTTCGTCGGGCAGGCGATATCGGTGACCGTCTGAAGGAGATATATACCAGAGCACAAACTGTACTTGGTGTATTGGCTGAATCGGTTCGGTTTCTACAATCCAAAGTAGAATTACAAAAAACGTTGGAACAACGATTTCACGAACGTCTGGACGAACAACAAAAGACCAAAGATAAAATCCTACGTGAGGTTCACACCACCAAGCAAAATATGGATATGCTAGAGGAAGAAAATGACAGATTGGTTGGAAGTTTGGTCAAGGTTGATCCTAGCTTTGTAGACAGTCGACATTTCTATGAGTTAGCCGAGGGTGGGAATCTGATGGGTGCCAAGAAAGTGGGAAATGCTAAGGAGACCGCTCAAAACAACGCGGAAGAAGAAGGTGAAACGGTTAATCCCACATCAGCACCTAACCTACGGCGTCAACAAATAGCAGAAGAATCTGACGGAGTAAATGTGAAAGTTAGAGAAGTTGTCAGTCCATCGTGTCTGGAAAATCCCACGGATGAGGTAAACAATAACAAAGCGATCAGCATAACCGGAGAGACACCGGTCAACGTGGCAAATGCGAAAAATGCGTCCAAAAAGAAACTGCAACAAGATGAACTGGATGCTTTGCTCAAAGATTTGAAAGAGAAAATTGCTGTTGTTAAGAGCCGCTCGAAAAAATCACCAGAAGTATCTAATATTAATAATACCTGTGAAAGTTCAGGGGTTGTTAGTTCCGTTGGTGATACGCTGGACAGTATGCCGTCGGCTTCAGAAACAGCAACACCCACGCCCAAGTTAACAACACCTCGGACACGAGCACGAACACGAAGTAAAAGTCGTAAAAGGGAAGTAATTTACGACCAATCTCCTGTAAGGGAGACTAAATCAAACGTAAGTAGACGAGCAACCAGTGCGGAAAGACAAACTAAACACACAAACGCAAAGAAGCACCGGCCTAAAAGTACAGTTGGCACAAGAAGAATCCGTGAATCGGAACCAGCTCGACGCTCAAAAGAACGTACCTCACGAACCCCCGTGAGGACCGTAGAGGAATCACGGCCAAGTTCGTTGTCATCTGCAGCCGGAGATAACGTCGGACAATCCACCGCACCTTCGGGTACTTTAAAGTCGAGGTTACTTGGGCGAACCAGGGACATTCTTGAAGCAGCCCTACATCGAACAACTAAAACCAGTACGACAGAACCAGTAAGTGGAATAAGTTGCGACTTAGACACCTCGCTAGCCGCCGGGCAACTTGGAAATGAAGACCCGAATAATGATGGCGTCACCAGTGTGTCCTCCTTTGCATCACTTTTGGTGGCCGATTCTTCACTGGGTGAACCCGGGTTTGTTCCCCCAGCGAATATCATCCCTAGCAGACAATTACGTTCATTAGAGCCTAGAAAAACTAACAGACAATCCAACGAGTCACGCAAGTTACTGAAAAAGGGTCGATCTAGCCGAAGAGGACGGGAAGCTCTGATTGATCTTCAACAGCAACCTCTACCGGCTTTGTCTACTGATACTTTGTTGATTGAAGCCCCGAATGAGTCGAAAATATCGCCGTTGACCCACAGCTTGAATATTCATGAGCATGTGCCTACTAAAACAAAGCACTACAGATCCCGCCGCGGAAAAAGCCAAATGGATGGAAACCTGGGCGATTTTCTGACCGGTTCCGGTCTAGGTCCTCTGCCATCCACTTCATCACAAAGTTCGCTGCCTTCTCTGTTGTAGTCATAGCAGCACGCTCACGCGCACACACACTAAAGGAACTTATTTGCTCTTTTCCTGCTTACAGTTCCATTATTTTCAATCTCAATGATTTTGGAACTACAAATCTTGTCCAACGTTCTGTGCCAATTACTCGTCGTAATACTGATACGCAAACGCGCTCTACACCTTGCACAGAGACAAACCTTCATTCTGTTCTACACACCATTTGTCTACCCAGTCTTTCGTGAGCCTATCGCTGCTCAGAAAGACATCACTCTGTCAAGAATATGCTGAAGGATAAAAACCAAATCGATATATGAACAATTTTTCATCTATCCACATGGTCAACGGGTATGAGACTTGGCGGTAGCGATTTGGCCAGCTACACTTGAATCCCTACGAACAATCTCCGTATGACTACTGAATACATGACTGGCTCGTCTACCGACGCTACACCTGTCCATTTTATTTTGTGAATGGTATGTTGTAATAAAAAATGCAATGTGGATATCAATTTTTCAAACAATATGACTGCATTCGAACAGCTTTGATATCCAATACATTTTTCGAATCAGGTATGGTGTGATATCTTATGCTTTTGGTTGAACAGTAAGAAAAAGCTATTGTGTTTTGGGAATATTCAGTTGAAGGATAAATCCGAAAGTTGGCATACATTTGTTTTCACATATTTGAGGAGCATTTCTAGCATTATCCTCATCATCATAGACAGCAATATATCAGTGTTTCACACTGATGCTTAACTGCCACACAACCATGAAGGAAAGAAATCTACATGAGTAGAGAGTAAAAAACGAGGAGAGGAATGGACCCAACTACTAAAAATAGCCACGTCTATATTCAAACATACAACATCAAAGGGCCTACGCCTTGTAAACAAACAACCGAGCTGTAAGTGAAAATAAGGCGTCATCAACAAGACAGCTTCCTTGCGGCTTTCGCTGCCCCGCGTCATTAAGTGTACTCACTTCACAGACAACTCGACCAAAGAACGACAACATTCATATCACTGAGCTCAGTTGGCCGCCATCTCACCTAACGTCCCAAGCCACTGACTCCGCGAGTCGCGACGGCCTCGGCCTGGCAGACGAACCCGATCTACAGCGACCGACCTCTTCGTGAATGATTTCATTTGTCTACACCAGGTCATCATCTGTCCACCTCGCACTTTGCGCCAATCGATCGCAACGTCGGCAAACAGTGCTCGGTGTGGCAAGCAATTAGCTGGCATCCTTAGTACATGACCTAACTATCTAAGTCTGTGCAAGTGTAAGGACTGAACGAAAGAACTCGTTTGACGATCAGTGCCAAACACTCGCTTCCTAACCTCCTCGTTACTCATTCGTTGGTGCCACCAGATACAAGCACATAATGTGTTAGTTGGCTGTATGTGTGTGTGTATTTTGTTCGTGCCTGTGTAGATTTCTGATGGGTAATGAATAGAAAATAAAGTCAAGCAGGTTGGTAAATGGAACTGGTAAATCAGGCATAGAGGTAAACATCACTTAACGTTTGACTTCTAATAACAAATTGTAAAATAATGGTTCATGATTGGCAGGTAAATGTAGAGTAAGATAATGAATGGTGTGATTCTTTTGAATAAGTATTACATTGTTACCATTATTCGTGGAACCGTTGAGTTGATAGATCCATCATCTCAGTAGGGCGAGGTATAATCTTCGGTGAAGCTGTTAGTCATAGAATGGACTAACTACTTACTCATGCAGTTGAACCGGCATGTTACAAATATCCGAGTTCAATCGGTTTCGCTCTACCACTCACTAACAATTGAACCTCAAGTATATCGGTAAGTTGCTACCGGTTCAGAAGCAATAAAGTCAGAATGCACAGTGTACATGTGAACACATCTACTTAACTAACTACAAGCTTCTAGGTAAGTAAGTAGCACTGGGAGGTTACGGTGCCTAATAGAGGTTCGTACCTTTCAGACTTAGGTGGTTTTCGCCAGTCTAGGCCAACTGCGGTAACAGACGGACACCTATCATTTACTTTGCCGGCAGCCTAAAAAGCCATCTGGAGTGGAGGTTGTGTTACAGTTGTGAAACTGTTCGTCCTATCATAGAACCATCAATCAGTTAACTGTCGAGATCCTGTTCGGTTGCTGATGCACTTTTTGTGTTGGTCGTGTAGAGAAGGTGTTCAATGGAAACAGCAGGAAAACAATCAGAAGAATACCGAATTGGTCTCAATTGCTATTCGGTTGCTTAAAGGATACAACTGCTTTGGTGGTAAGTCCTCGATGTCATGTGGGGGTTGATAGTCTAAACCCCATCACTCTTTCTTCTTCTGTCTATAAACCATGATCAGAATGATATGTAATTATTAAATTAACAGCAGATATATATTGCTGCTGTTGACGTCTATAGTTAAGGTGAATACTGTATGGAAGATAAGATAGCGTGCTAGCTTGATTTCCAGACGTTCGATTAGGCCACTTCAACCATGCCCGTACACCATATGACAACATGTACTTGTGCGATTTTAAATCTGGTCAAACAGAGCTAGCTAAAACTGTCACAAAAGTGAGAAATAAAATTTTGTGGGATTGAAAAGTACACATTTACTATTCTGCAACTAAGTAGACCATTGTCATGACTGACAGTAGCCCAAACACTAATACTCACTGGTAAAGCCGAAAGTTGAAAATAATCACTGATGGAAATCTAAGCATTGTTTGGAGCACACGACTGCCTGCCATATGCTATCACGTCGAAAAGAACTTCCCACCAGGGTGTTTAGGTGAATGAGAGTCATAATGTGAGAAACAGAATCTGCCGAATTTAAATCACAGGATCTAAAAGTTGCATTGACATAAAGCATGTTACTTACCAGAAGTTTTGTTTGTTTTATCGCTCGTTAGTGCAAATTCACTGTGTGAAAATAGTGAACGAACATTGAACGTCAGTGACGAACTAGTGAATGTTTCGAGTCATCATCAACTGGAATATCAATAGTAATGTGTAATTTCCATTAAAAATACAACGAAAAACCAGCTTGGTTTGAAAATAAAAGTGGAACAGGAAATAAAACTTATGCTTGAATTCGAAAACGTAACAACAAATATTCTGAATTGCCTGGAAAGTCCCTATCGCGAGGTCATCTCCCTGAGTTATCAAGCGACAACCATATCTCTTTTTGTGACCACCAGGTAATATGACTGATATTCGCAAGTAGAAATAACTGGACATTTGGATGTGGTAATCTAGTCACGCCTAGTACGAAGTCAACAATTTTGCCTCGAGGGAACATCGTCAGACTGCAAATGTTAGTTGTAACACGGACGTACACTAATGATGTGTTCTACTTGAGTCTAGTATTCTTTTTGCACAAGCCCCACGAAACGATGAAAGCGATCATTTTGGGAAATTAGTCATTCGTAAAGGACCCTCTGGAAAAAAAACTATTCTATTCGAATATAGATGGTGATCTGGTATTCACCAAAACTAGGATCCATTGATTATCTGTATCATTGATGGAGATGCTGCAGTAGTTTGTATGGATCAATTGTAAGTTACACACCACTAGTATTTACTGAAGAGACAAAGCTATGGGGAATGGTGAGGGAGGACTTTAAGGTTTTCTTTAACTACAACATACTGATTTTCCCTTTAACTCCTGTAAAGGTAGGTTGATGCATATTCGTCAGTAAAAGCGCCCTACAACCACAAAAGATGCCAAAGACTGGGTGTAGTCGCTCGTGAGCTAGGACTCGGAAAATATTATTTCGGTAGAACACAACCCATCTTTCAGCTGTAATTCAGTGACAAAATTCTTAACTAGACAACTGGGACGCCAACTCGGTTGCTTAATTTTTTTGATCAGGGAGATTCCTCTTGATTATAAAATCACCAGCAGTGAATGGTAATATAGTGAATACTCTGGTGATGATTATCGAGTCTTATGAGCAACTGAATATCACAGCAAAGCATAAGAACACAACGTACCCCATAATCTTTATTTCGTTAGCCTGTTCGTGAATGTTGTCTGAATCGAGTCAGTTCTTCGTACACATGCTGAAAAAAGTCACTTTTCACTAAAAAGTGGTTTGCTTTTCGAAGTTTGTTTGGAACTTATTTTGCGATATCGAACTTTCGTTTTTTTTTTTGAGTCACAAAGTGTAGGAATTCAGTGCTGACGTACGTTTTCTTACTAGTTTTAGTGAAGTAGCTAAGATGAGATTCTTTAAGACCAGTCAATCTTTATATATGTACGTAGACGCTAGCTTGCTGCATTAGTCTGGAGTATACACGTTCTCACCTGAAGATCAGTTCTCTTTGTTTTTCAGGAGTTTTTGTGTATCATAATATTCCTTACCACGTGTCTGTGATTCATATACTGTATATTTATGCACTAGCTAACTCTAGTTTACGTTGATCACATGGATCACATCAGTAGCATGGACAAGTTTATGACGACCTTTTTGATCTATAAACTGTCATAACGGCTGTTGTATTATCATTAAACCATTCTTACATGCAGGTCGGATCACCATAGTTCCGGCTGCAACATCGAACAAATAGCTTGGAATGTGAACAAGCTTTCAGTGCGAGGGCATCTTCATTTTGGAACACCTTGCTTGATTGTCATGCAAATTCATTAGTAAGCAAAGACTTGTTACCTACACTTGTGACTACTCTGAGTCCTCACATGAAATAGCATGGACTTAGTGCTGGTGATAAACTGCTGGTTACAGCGCTCTTTTTTGTTGTTTGAGTGACCACGTTTGAGATTTGAACCTCATTTACATACTGTAATTTGATCTCTTTTGACTTGATTGAAATTTTTTCAACGCGAACTATTGATTGAAGTTAACGGGAAAAAACTGACGGCTATCAGACTGAACAAGCTCATGCCTACACAAGCGGATATGGCTTAGATTTCATATCTACTAATTGGGTCGTGAAACCTGTCCGCTGAAAGTAGAAGACGTGAACCGTCTTCAGACATTGGACTATCAATGTCTGCACGCGGTCGCTCACATCTGATGATACCAACAGGTAATCAACAAAGAGATTGTGACTGTCAGACGAATTCGATTGTTTAATCATTAGATTTATAAATACCTAGACAACTAAACTATGTACAAAGGATGCTAGCTAATCGTGTACCACACCGTACACTCTTTGCTGACCCTGCAGCCGACTGACGTAAGGTACAAGTTGGGCGTGACCTGGCCTAGAGAAATCAGGTTATTCTTCAAAGGATTGGCCACTGTAGGTTTGGTTCCTTTCCCGGATCGGGGTTCTCAGAGAGTCGATGGCCGGAGAAGTTAGGTGAGATGGTGGTTATTTAGCCTCGATAGCGTTAACTTTGCCGTTATATGTTCCAATGATGTATCTGCAAAGTACAGTTAGTTACATAGAACAGTGAAAGCTGATGATACGTTACTTCCATTTACACCTCGGTTGTTTCTTTGTTTGTAATTTGTAGGCATATTTAAATGCTGACCCACAATTATGGTACGATTCTTACATGCACGCTCACGCCCACACTGACTCAGAGAGTCAACGCACACAAAAGTAAGCTAATCTAGCAAACCCATCAGTACCAACCGTACCCCATGGCGTGTCAACTCTGCATCGCAATTCTGGTGACAATATTCTTGTGTAGTTCCAAAGTTTAGTTTTAAAACGAAGTCAAGTAAATACTAACTAAAAGGAAAAGTCAAGTTGAAATCTACTCACGAAATTCGCTCATTTGGGAGTTCGGCGTGCTCAGTCAATAAATCATCGGTGTGACAGCTTAAACAAAAGTACTTGATGACAGACCGCTGGACAGTGTGAATGTCATAAAACGTTTGTCTTTAATCTACTTATCAACATGGTGAATGCATATAGTTTTGAATGGGGGGTTCATAATGAACCTTTTACCACTCACGGCATACTCGTTCTCACTGTGTGTTTATCACT
>JTDE01002570.1:56223-69677 GCA_014338405.1 Paragonimus skrjabini miyazakii
GCATTCTCTATTTTGTTCAATTCTCTTAAAGTTCACCCTCATGTTTCCACTGACCGTCTCAAAATATTCTTCCTGATCCGTTTCATACTCACCCAAGGTAATGTGTATCGTCTTCCATGTAATTAGTTTGTTCCATTCTGTTTGATCCTTTCTCGAAATGACTACATTTAGATTAAAAAATCTCATACCAGACTGCCACAGGACAAATGAGGCATATAATCCATGCATGTTTACATGAGTTTCCGCACGTAACCATCCCAAAGGGAGTGATCTTGCTAATGCTATTTCTCACAGGGTACGATACTTTCGCATGCATAGCCAAAACTCGTACTTCGTGCAAAGTCGGTATAATCAATCATTTACTCAACATACAGTAAACTAAAATTCGCTCAGTGACCTGTCCATACAATGTCGAAAGTCTTGTACGGTTGGAAAAAAAGTGCAAAAAAGTACAACCAATTAGCAACGGTATCAAGTGTCGGAGTGGAAGATTAGCAAAAATAGATGATCACACAATCTGATCAATACCAATTATTGGTCGTGATATAGAAGCGTCAAATCAACTGTGTCACGTACCAAAGTGTAACCCATGAGCACATAAAAGATTTGGTTAATCTACAGATGAACGTAACAGACGTTTGAGGACAATTTGCTGCGAAATAAGGTTATCATAATAGATTGAAAATATTTTGCATCAGTGGTTAGCTTCACGCTGAAATAGCCAACAGGCACTACAACTTAGTGGGCGATTATGATCTAGACGCTTTTTTGGTGTAAACGGCAGTCTGGAAAATGTTCATATATTGTGTCAATTGCCACAGTGTTTGAAATACCTCACAAATTGATTGCAATGGATTGCAATACCGCAACTCGAAGGTTTGAACAATTTAATAAAGTTAATGACTTTCGAGCTCACATTTTCAGAACTGCAGTCAATTTTACACTGAAAACGGTTAGGCATATTTCGAGACGGATAGTATTCACGCTGTATAACGAATCCGAATCTGATGTTCTTGCGGATCCTAATTTGACACAGAAGGTATAACTGAGAACACTACGAAGCTAAGCCACCTCAAACTAGGCTAAAACCAAGGTGTAAGTTTCAATATTTTTAGGTATCACATCTTACAAAGAATCTAAAGAGTGGAATGTTAGCCTTCAGCAAACAGGCTTACTGTCCTAGTTTCGCTTCTTTCTCTCTCTCATATCGCAGGTCCGAAATGATTGAAATCTTATTGTAGTGAATTATCAATGACAAATGTTATTCTCAGTCAATCTGCCAACGGAAGTTAACTGACCTCAGGGGATTCTTGGGAAACCAGTGGTGATATAGCATAAAGAAACCAATCGGCACTCACACATGAATTGATATAACCATTCAGGTTGCACTAGTATATGCAAATTGTCATGTTGCCTAAATGTAGCTCATAGGCTAGTTACCAAATGAATTTATCAGTCCACTAGATACAAAGTCACGGTAAAAATAACGTCCTGTTAGCTTTGTTAAAAAACTATGCGGTATAATTATTAGTATATCTTGTTATTGTATGCTGTTATTACTTGCCTAACTACGTATGCGCTTTGCCGTATTAATCCGCTGCCACAAGTGACCAAAATAGTGATAACTACCTCATCTAAAGCGTATTTGAGTTTACTAAGCTGATCCCGTTCTGGAACCTTGTGATCAAGACAGTCACAAACATTTTCGACAGCGTTTTCATGAAGCAGACAGGCCATTCAGGAAAGGGTGGCTGTTTCAAACTTCAGTATGTTATCCGACCAACCAAGACAGATGATGTGCAGCGTTTCTGTCAACAGGTACAGACCAGCGTCACTGTTGCTCAATGGCGAGCGGGAGTCTATGGTACCAAATTTCCACTTCCGTCTAACTGTACCATGTTCAGTATCACTACTTCAATTCTACCATCTTTCTCATCCTGTGCATGATAACTGCATCAGCGGGAACAATAGCAGCTTCTAACCGGAGGGTTGTTTACCTGAGTTAAGCCCCCAGATTTTGTCACCACGGCATCAGAAAGCAAATGGATGTTCCCATCTCACCAGTTTTCGTGAATAAATTCAAATTACTGAAAACGGACAGTCTATTACAAGTTGAATACTACTAACACTTGGTCATAGACTTTGCAGCGGGCCAGTCAAAAGACTTCGGGGTGTTATGTAGGTGCTGTTCACTTTGCAACGATCTAGCTAACAATGACTAGTTACTAGGGTATAACTACTGACAACCGATTTTCCGGCTTATGTGACAACTCTGACCATGTGTGTGGCACAAAATGTAGCCATTACTGCGAGTTGACATAAACTCAGGTAAAGGGCTGCTGATTCGTGTAATCAGTGCAAACTAACGTTACTAACACAGTGGGGCTGAACGATAAGCTTGGCCAAAGTAGTTATCTTAGTCCAGTGTTCTACCCACGATCATGCGCTACTGGATTTTTACCGGGAATATTTTGACCGTATGCTTACGTTCGTTTGCCCCGATTTCAACCGTACTTCATGTTTAGCCTCTTTAAATTCGTCACAAATACAAGAAGACTGTTAGACGCATTGAACATTAGAGAACGTATAAGATTGCTTTTGATCAAGATTAGACAAGTCTGTATTTACTTCTGCGAACAATGCCTGATTTGCTAAACCGTAAGTCTATTTTCACGTGATAATGATGACCCCATAAAATGTTTAAAAACAATATATCGCCTTCGAGACAAAACTTGAATAGACCGCTTTATTACAGACTTTCACACAGTATTTTTGCAGAAGCTAATTTGCCCCATTTTTTGATGAGACATTCTGGAAGACATTTGAAGACTACTGGTAACAATGATTGCACGATTCATACTTCAAACTCTGAACTATATTCTTCAAGCCCAGTAAAACCACTAACGAACAAATAGGGACTTGTGCGCCATAGAGACAGAACTTCTACACAGACTGGTTATAAGTGAACCGAATAGTGCTCATCTACGATGTTCGAGGGCACGGTACTGTCATCTTGATCCTCCTCATGGTTATTGAGAAGTTTGTATGGACAGGGCTGAACATTGGAGTCATTACATCAGATCCTTCTGTGTTTTCATCGATTAAGGGTTTGTCATCAGTACAATATTTTTACAGGTAAGCGTAGAATAGAGGTTTTCTGTTCTGATGAACGGTTATATCTCATACATAGTAAAATGTCACGACGTTTATTCACAGTCCATCAGCAATTCGTTCAACGCGCTTGAAAACAACTAGCTGTTAATATCCACTTAACTACAAATTCATACGGTAATTTGCACCTTCCGTCCGTCATACTTAGTGGACTCAACTGGATACAACGTTCTAATGTCACATTATCCGTTTTATTGTAAAGTTGATGTTGGCTTTGTTCTGATAGACTTTCTTCCATATTATCCGTGTACTCTCGGCAGTTCATAACCACAGCACCTGTTCCTTCATCAGCAGTCAATGTTACAACATACTGTATATTCTCTGTACCGAGCATCATTCAAAATTAGTCAAACAACCTCACAGTTAGTCACAAACTGATGTGGCTAAACGTTTACAAATGATAATTCAATCATACCTAACTAGATTTCACTTTATGAGGGCCTTGGCTGGGTTCTAGCCCTGGCCTTGGCGGGACTATGTACTACTGAAAAGCCCTAATGGAACCGCTGGTCGAATTTGGTGCTCGTTGTCGAATCAGACTAACTAGAAAATCTATGGGAATATGACAGATGTTAGTAATTGATGAAAACTTTATACAAAAACCAATATCTCCTATCCCTAGTTTACGTTCTGCTGAACGAGAATGGTCAAGTGTCCATCTCCCAGCCAATAAGGTACGACTGGTTTTCTGTTCCCTTTTGTTTCAGTTTGTTCTCACGTTTCAATTGAAATAACCACGTGAAGACAGACCGTACCAGTGAACCTGAACAAACTGATGGACAGCTGATCTCACTTAAATACGGCTGCTGATCGATTTTGGCTAATGAGAAGAAAATACAGTCGTTAAGGCATAGAAGATACTGCTTATCTTTGGGTGTAAGTGGTAGAGCACTTGTCGAGTAACATAGAAACTATTCACTACATTTATCTATCAGTCACTATAGGTCTGTTTGATTGAATCTAAGTGTCTTTAAAGTTTCAAATCAATAAAGCTGTTGTATGCCATCCAGTTACACTGAGTATCAGTCACGTGGGTCCCAAATGTTTCAAGACGATACATAGCAACTTTGTATTTTGGTCCAAAAATGTCAGCTTTCAGTCATACGTGTAGATACTTTGTTACATGCACACGCATACAAACCAGCATACACAAGGTGACAAAACATAAAAATGTGATATTTTAGTTGGTCAAGGTAAGTTATACATACCAGGCGAGTTATTCTGAAATTTACTGTTGTTTTCACTACTTAACAGAACACCATCCGTCCATCATTCTATAAGGTTGGAAGTAACTGGCCATGGTGCGTCTGGGTTACAGTGGAGTAACGTGCATTTTTTTATGTCTGTTCGTACTCTGAATTACTTCATCGTACCACATGAGTTGAGCATATAAAATGTGTTTACTGTACAGTGTGAGGAACTAAATACAACTAAGTAACCAGTGGAAAAAATGAAAGTTATCTGAATGAAGATTACGGTTTTGATCCAAGTTATGTGCAATCAGAGTAATTAATGTTGTGGCCGAACTCTTATTTGCAAACAAGCACTTACAAATAACAATTCGTTCACCCTATCACTTTCAATAGCACAGAGAGAACAGGAAGTTCGCGACAGAAATTTATCTCCCACACGATTTTTAAGTGAATATTCGTAACGCTAAGAATTAAAATGAACGAACGGATAACTGGAAACAAATTAAGAATTACCAATGGTATCCGAATGCTACCTTGACACTGATTAAGAAAACCAAGGCAGCCGTGATGTAACCGTTAAATGCTTCAAGACACGCAAGAGATACCTGTGGTGAGTGATTAACAACACAATGAACTTTGACCGTTTCATCCGGTTGTTCGTTGTGCTCATATAGAAGGATAAAACTACTTTACCTGTTAGCTGAGTCTCAGCTAAGTGCTCGACGATGTGGTTATCTTGGTTCTTTCGTGTTCCACACGCATATTAGCACTGATTCTCAAATAGCTAATACTCCTGTGCAAACAGAATGTCACCTTTTATTTCACCGATGACGTCTTTAAACAGATCGCCGGAGAGGCACAAGGGAGCCAATTGGGTCCAGTGCTTGCTAATATTTTTATGGTTAAACTTGGACAAAAAGTGTCAGACGCAGTCAGTCACGTTATTTTTTCTCAATACATACCTGGTTGTTATCCTGGTAATCGCAAATGACCATGATCGACATGGGAAATTTCTGACCAACTTTAACTCTCTTCAAACTAGCATTCGTTACACGTGTGACCATGTAAACGATAATCAAGTAGCCTTTCTCGATGCGTTAATTGTCAGAAAATCAGATGGAATGATGAGGCATGGAGTATACCGGAAACTCATGTACATCAGACAGTATCTCAATTTCTCAAGTTTTCACCAATGCAGAACAAATGCCTTATAGTTCGAAATCTCATCCGCAATGCTAAGAAAACCTGCACTGCGGAAACAATAGGGAACGAATTACGACTAATGAAGTATGTGCTGCGTTTAGATAACTATCTCAACTCGTTAACCGGACAACGCAGCCAACCATATTTTCACGGTGAAGCCTAGCATACAATACGGACAAAAATAGTGCTCATTGGGTCAAAATACAAAAGCGAGAACCTTATGACACAATAAAAACAAAGTCTGGAATTTGGTACATCTGGGAGTTTATAATACCTCCCGGCTGCGTTTCATTGTACACACTGGAAGCATTCCTTGCCACTATTCAAGAGATCAGATCCTATTATCTCTGTCAGACGATGGACCTATTTGTTTGTGATCTAACACTCCTGAATACAACGGTGATCAAGATAGTTTCCCGTACTCAGCCTATACAAATCATATAAAATCATTCTACAGTGGCGGGTAGACTAATGATTAGGTTTTGTTAGGATTGGCAAACCGGTTCTGATCTGATATTTAAAGGGCACTGTTCTAGCACTCGATTTGCTTTACGTGCACACACGTGTAATCGTCGTTCAGCACCGACTCTCTACAGGATTTGAGTTGAGTACGATTCATTTTTGGATTCAGATATTTTCATAAACCCGTCGTATTTGCCACCCATCTGTTAAACAGATTTAAGTGATACTGTTTGCCAAGCCCGAAATGTGGACACTGTTCGAAAATTATGACCTTTAGATTAAGGTCCAAGCTTTTATCCACGAATCCATCAGCCTTATTGGTAATGCTTGATTCAGAACGATGAGAATCGTTTTTATGTGCTTAAAATATGTTTATCTCAAATCTCATAATGTCATAACTATATCACGCAGAATGGTCGTAACTCATTCAGTGCGCTTAACCACTGTGGAGCGCCACAAGATGCTAGTGTTTCTTCTCGTCTATTCCTTTTATTTACAAAAAATCACTAAGCTTACTGTGAAATCTGTCATTATAGAAGTGGTGGTGATTTGGCCTTATATTGTACTTTTAAGCGCATGAACGAAGATACAGTCTGAAAAAGATGAACCCAAATGAAAGTAGATGGTATGAAAGTTGTCAGGCAGTATTAAGCTCAACAGAATGGTTAGAAGCAATTTATACTTTTTGTACACGAAACATTTCGTTCCAACCCATCAGCTGCATATTGCAGTCTGCGGGTTTATACTGCAAAGTTTTGATGAATATTATAAAGTTGAGTAACACACTGGATAACTTCATACATACACACACACACACACACGCATCAATGCGTATCAGTTACCAAGTCAACTAGGTCTCGATCAGCAATTCTTTTTGTATGCAGAACGGTCGTTTCTACTTGTCAATTACTACCACTTCTGCAAACTGAAAGAACCTTAGGCATATTGGTGTTTCGTACAGATTTTGATTCAGGTTGACATATCAACGGCACTTGACAGATCGATGAAGCTGGTTCTTTGTGACGTGTCACTTTCTGACCAGGCATTCTTTTGTCCACGAAGGTTTTATAAATCCACCTTGAGAGTGATTCCACCGTTGATCCATCGATAACGGGGCTTTCCAGTACTGCTTGCACTTCATTGTTAACACACTGTTTGAGTAAGGTAGCGGTGTCCGCTGAACAGAAAGTGGCGGAGTTTTTCAACCGTGTAATCAGTTTTATTTAATATCACAACGTCGGAACCTTTATCTGACTGTAGAATTACCAAACCATTATTGAATGGGAGTTTAAAAACGACATCAATGTATGTTGGAGTCTGGGCCAACGAACGTGTTTCAGTTTGGCTCCGTGTAGCGCTCATGGATAACACAATGTCTGATCAGAAAATGACACATCACAAAGAACCAGCCTGTTGGCTTGCTCAACATCTGCTGACATTTTGATCCAAATTAAAATTTGTCTAAAGCCTTGGTGTTTCATTACACAACATAATACCGGATGTTCTTTCAGTTTGCAGAGGCGATAGTAACCATCAAATCGAAACCATCCTTCTGCATACAGAAAGACTTGCTCATCGGTACTGTAATATCCTGGTAACTAATGCACATTAATGTGTTTGTATGACTATCGATTTTGTCGTTTCGCTTCACAATTTTGTAATGGATTTGACTATTCACAAGCGTAGACTGTATTGTGTACCTAATGAGATGCGTCGAAAGGTTTTCAAGAGATAAATATTATTATAAACTGGTTCTGAAATCTCTGTTTAAAATCCATTACGGGAGAAGGTTGTTTCATATACACTTTATAACAGTGGGAAGTTCGTAAGCAGTTTGGTTCATTTGAAACCCATATCTGTTGGATCATATCCGGTAACTACCTTTATACCTGTTTGATAGCTGGGTTTTACTTCCAGTAGCCTGATTCTGTCGGCCAGTGACAAAATGAGTCATAAAACGCGAAATGTTGAGAATTAATCTACTCACTTCAGCTACGAGAGTGCGAATAATAACAGTAACAGAAATGGTTAATGATTACACCATACAGAAAAGAAGGACCATCATCAGTTAACAGCTAGATAAACTACCTGAGTCAGCACTTCGTGCACACACAAGGCCGGACGACGACTAATGATTGATATTGCCTTGGGGAACATGGAGGTTGGGGGCAAGTATATACACGGACAACTCAGCGTACCACAAGCTTCAGGCGGTTAACCTCATCAAGCAAAATAAGTTCCCACTGGCACAAGCTTGACAGAACACTTCGAGTAAGTCGTAAAAGGTATATTTCATCGATGCTGACTCTATTTATGACGGTACTTTTTCGTGAAACACGACTTTTGTGGTTATGTTTTCCATCTTAACATTTTTGTGCATCTTTGTTGACTACCTTAAAGGATTTATACTTTTATACATACGGAACATCCGTTTTTGATGTTAGAAGTTGATCTTACAGGTAAATCGATAGTGTAGTGATGGGTAGTTTACTAGCTCCAACGCTAACTGATGTATGTTTACAAGTGATTGAACTGCAACTGTTGGATGTTACAGCTGGTGCCAGTCTCTGTAGGCGGTATGTAAATGGTATGTTGACTTTCACGACTAATATTCACTTTGCTTCACGCTTAAACTTTTTCACCTCTGCCAATCCTAACCTTTCTTTTTGTCATAAAAGGAGAATAGACGACACTTTATCTCTGTAGATCTTTCACTATCTCAAGAACGAGACGGTTCATCGAAACACTCAGTGCACCCAAGAATACTTGGGGATTTCCTCTTGTGCGTCTACTGTTCACAAACGAGGTCTGATGAAAACCCTGTTGAACAGGTCCCAACAAATTTATACTGATGACCGCTCGCAAGAACAGGATGAGAGGTTACGGAAGGTGTTTTCTGTAGATAGATTTCCCAGGAAGTATATGGACCTCCACAGCCTGAAAAGACTGACCAAGACTGCCGTGTGTGCAGTACCTAAGAAGCAGGTCTTTTCGAGGTCACTTTTCAAATGCGACTGTAGAACAACCGAAGTAAGTCAGAAAGTACAATCCACCTGAACTCTCACGTACTCTGCGGTAGAATTACGGTTGCTACTCACGACTAGAAGTGTTGCTCAGTGTGCTCATAGTCGTTAACTACTGAATCGTTCTGTCTCACATCTATCAGCTAAATGAGTTGCGGTGAAGTCTTAATCGGTGCGTACGGCAACGAATTGTTGAACGTATGCTCCATGTCAACCAAATCATCTACAACCTAGCAGTAATAAAAAACATCGCCCAACAAGTTTGATGATTTCTGTGGTTTTAGCATGGAGACAAGTCCTGGTCGTGGGGTCATCGATTTGAGTGAGCAGAACAGTTACTTTGTCATTGCTGAAGGCGACAGGGCAGCCTGAACATTAGTCACAAGAAGAAGGGTTTGAATGCTTGCATGCGTTAATTCAGTCTTTCCTAACGTCAGCTCACCAGCGCCGTCCTCAACACGGTGGTCCCATGAAAGCGTAACCGGACTTCTCATTTTATCCTTAGCAAGGATATACATTACCTGCTAACTCTTGTAACGGCGAAACTTGAGTCTAGTGCTACTTTTCTAAGACTGATTAGAAACTGCATGGAAATGTCTATGGATCGACGCGTATTTAATGAGATCGTCGAATGTTTTGGCATCTGCAAAATGTAGGTGAATATTGGTTAGGACGCAAAGGAAATAGGGAAATAAAAGTAGGAAACGAAACTTTCCAAACTGAGATCTGTCCGCTCATCGCGCTGACTAAGTCTCAGTCAGGTGGCTTGTTTTCGGAGTTGGTGAATAATGCACGATGGCAATCCTCTGAAAGACCGGTAATGCTCTAGTTTGGAGTTTAAGTCGTCTTACAAAAAAAAACGGTGGTTATCACGGCGAATTCGTAATATCTAGATCCTTTTGTTCAACTGTGTCCTCTACTCAGGAAGTTAGGTCTAGTGAAGTGCAGCTCGGGCAGATATTACAGATTCGAATAAATATCGACTAATCCAAGGAAAGAAGTACTTAGACAATATCACTGAATTGATTGATGACGAGAAGCGAATGTATTGAAATGTACCCAGTTAAAAGCCCATTCTATGGCATTTTTCGTGGCTGGCCAGTACAAGATTAGAGGTGCTTGGAGAAATTGACCCCTTGTTTTTTTTCACGTGAGTGCATCCGGATGTACACTGGTGAATGAAGAATAACGTGGTCTGGTATGGCATGACATAGCAGTGATAAAGAACTGGCTTCCAGTCACAAATCGCTGGGCTTTTATATCTGCATTCCTACGGAGTGAACGGAGTAGACTGTCCTAGTAGACCACACCCATGACCGTGTGATAAGAAGAAACCTACTCAGACTAGATGGCAACTCGTGCGTGGCCTGAATTAACATCGACTCACAATTGTGGCGAATGTTCATATCACCGTGAAACAGCTCACCCTTTAGTTAATACCCTTGTACACATTCTTCCAACTTTCTGTGAATGAATCCTGATTGAAAAATTTGTGTCATATCGTAATCGACCGTCTAGTTTTATGATTTGATGCATAACGAGCCGAGGTTTATGAACTTGTGCTGAGCCGAATAAGATAGCGCCTAGTTGGGTGAGCAGTATTCAGCGAGGGTCATGTGATCGATCGATACTGAGAATTGAGAAACAATATTAATGGTGAGTTAGTCCCAGGTATATGGATGGTTATGAAGAATCCTACACAGTACAAGATCTCTGAAGCTGATAACAGAAAACAACAGAGGAGACTGATTAGTAGCTAGCGGATATTCAGTTGAGGTGCATAAAAAGTACAGTGAGTTGCACGGAGTAGCCGTGTGAGCTAGATTATGTTGACTGTAATTTTCTATTCTTTCATCTAACAGGACATGGTGTTTGTTGGATGAACGCTGGCAACCACTTCGATCAATTTTTGTTAACTAGTATATCATAGCTGTACAACAATACGAAATACAAGTATACCACAAGTATTATTAAGTAGTTCCTTAGTTAAGCCACAACGAATTAAAAACCAAACGAGTTATTGGTTTCGCAACGTTGAATTAATTACTTCATAATGAACATCAGCACAACGCACAACTTGTTTTCCCATATCTGTTCCGTTTATGGTTCGGAAGTACTCTACCACAAGTATGCTGCTTTTAAAGCGTTACACTTGTTAAATAGTTTGTATATAAGAATTCCATACGAATCGGATATATGAAAGTAGAAACAAAACTTCTATGGATTAGGGCGTATGGTAATTAGACTCTTCAAAATGGTGACATGTGCCACAAGACGTTGTTTACCAACGAATTAGCACCACTTATTTGTTCTAAGCATTACCATTCAGACAAGTAATTTGGAAAGAAAATTTAGGCTAGAGTTTTGTTCATGTGATTTGAACATCGCTAACATTTAATTACGGTTGTCTCATTCAGACAGAAAGATTAGTCATCCATCTCCATAAAAAAGAACTAAACCGGAGTTTCAATCATACTGGAACTAGCCGGCAACATATATAATTGCTGCAATCTTAAATTACGTTAATTGCTTCCATATCTTAATCCCATTTGCGTTTTCTGTTCACGACTGTCCATTTGTCATTCTTCTGATCAATTCATTGACCACCTCGAATTCTGCTACAATATTTGCTACCGTTAAAAACACTCCCCATTCGTGTGGATAGTTTTCAGTCTCTGTGCTTCGAAAGAATTCATCAGAAGCAGTAAAAGGTCTCCAAATTCAAAGATTATTTGAACAAAACTGTGAGAAGACGAACACTGGTAGATGCATTTCGTATTGGATCGTCAGTACCAAATAACCAATAACACGGGAAACTTCAAATTTAACGTGTACAGTACTTGGGGGATATGAACAAAAAAACCAACAAAAACAAAAACGTCCAATCGTGTGATCTGAATGACACTCACTGCCACTTAGGACCATGGTAACCTCAGGTTCACAAATAATTGTTTTTGTACACATAACACAGGTTTGAACCGGTTTATCGCGACCGCGTCAGCAAATTTAAGGAACCGTGGATTGTAGTGGCGTACTATGATGGTGAAGGCTGAGGTCCATGTTGTGGCCAGTTGACAGGGTATGTCATCAGATCAACAAAGCTGGGGCTAACGATTCTCTATGACTACAGTGTCCGGTTTTGAGACCTGTTTGTGAACCCACTTAGGTACATGTCTCTTCATTCTTAAGACCAATGATCTATCGGTTCTGTCTGTGTAACTTTCTCCGCAGTTACATGAGAATTGGTAAACACAGTGTGATTTGGCGCCGATAGGTTTATCTCCTTTGATTGTAGGCACAGGTAACTTGCGAGTCTGACTAAGGACCCTCAATTCGGCTGCGTTGTAAGTACGTTTCGGCGAAGATAAATTCGTTGGATTCTTCGAATCGTCGTGATATCCCCTTTGAATGGTAGCTTAATATATACTAATTTCTTCGAGACCTCATCATTTTTATTGTTTTCGAGCCTCCATTCACTGTGACGTTGAATAAAGCTTCTGGGATACCCATTACCCTCCAGAGTCGTTCTAGGCATTTCTAGCTCTTGCTCAAAACAATCGGGTGAGCAAATGCGGCGTGCTCTGGTGAACAGTGTTCTCACTACACCCCGATTATATTTCACCGGGTTGGAACTAGTGAAATGCATATACTGACCAGACCACGTTGGTTTCCTGTAAATGCCACGCCTTACTGATCCGTCGGCCCTTCGTGTGATGAATATGCCCAAGTAAGGCAGACTGTCATCAGCCTCTGGTTCACATGTCACCTCGAGGTTGGGATGAACGTCGTTAAGCCGCAGGACAAATTGTTTAGATAGCTCCCGACTTTTGGTAATGACCAGAGTATCATCTACATAGCGTCTGTAGTATGATAGTTGTGAGATGATATCACTCAGTTGCCCTTCTATCATGATCATGAAAAAGTTAGCGAGAAAGGGGCCTAATGGACTCCCCATCGCTACTCCGTCAATTTGTCCGTATGGTGTGGTTAAAAATTAAAACTAACATACACAAAGCTGTTACCTAAATGTAGTGTGATGACACTAGTGTGTGGACATTCTGAAATGCACAAACTCGGAGTGCTTACATGGCCAATATCACCCATGGATGGCTTGCCCAATGGCTGATCAGTTTGAGTGAATGGGTGAGATCCAGATCGACTGTGTACGACCTAAAGAACAGCTTCGAATTTGTATAGCTGATCTCGAACTTTAGCTTCATACAATAGGCAATGACACCACTTAGTACGGAGTCATTGATCACGAGCTCTCCGGTCGACTGGGTTATCAGCATTGTTTATAACTACATTAATAAACATAAATTGACACTTGATATTCCAGCCGAGCTAGCTGGCATGAAGGTGTACGCGCATTTCAGGTCACGTCGCTTGGTTCCATCATCCC
>JTDE01002570.1:78389-93768 GCA_014338405.1 Paragonimus skrjabini miyazakii
GCATAGCCCGCCGGATCAAAACAGTACACAAGCCCGACCACCTCGTCAAGGTAGCAGTATAGGTCATTTGTGTAGTAAAAGAAATGGGTCTAGTTGGAAGCACAGAAACATTCTGCAAGAACTGTGTTCACCAACTAACTCCGTAGGGTGTACGAAGTTCTGACTGCGGTTTAGAAGTGGTACTTTTACGTTAATGAGTATAGGTCAGACTTGTGGGCTCTCTGGTGATAGTTGTTTTCTGTGCGATAGAGAATGGTGTGATGATCAAGTTTGTGTGCTGTTTTGATTTGGATTGTTATACGTACTAGAACTCCCGTCGTTTCATGTACAACCTTGCGAGATAGACCAAACGGGTACGAAATGACAATAAACAATTCCTTCCAAAGGATATTATGTCACACTTTTGATTGCTTAAGAGCGTTTAAACGGGCAGGCATGAAATTAGGAGTCTACAGCATCACTGCTATCTTCCGCATTCAGGAGAAGAGGGTTAGGACAGGTACATAAATCATTCAGATGGGCCCAACGGTTCACCGTGACCGATGGTGTATTGTCCTGTACAGTTGAAAAACCCGAACAGCATCTCAGAAGCTCGATTTAGCATATAGTACGTCTACTGTTTGCATCAGTAATCGTCGTCAACGTCTTAGTAACTGTGCCGACGGCTGGATTAACCTCCATTGTCAGGTGAATAAGACTTTCGAGTTAGAGCCTCCGGATGGGATCTCCGAAGAAAACTCTAATTCTTTTTGTCCCACCGGCCAAATTGTTGAGACAGAGACTGTAGTGGATCTAAACACTATACAAAATTCAGGTATGAACCCGAAATCAAAAAGATGGTAAAATGGAAACGATCGAATCACAATAGTTCGTAAAAGTGCTTTGATTTAGAATTCCACTACACCAAATGCAGTACCCAAAACATACAATCCGTCGCGTCGTTCCTAATTAATCTTGGAGGTCACAACTGATTAGTTCGATTAAGTTGGGTTAAACGTTCGCTGTATATGTGAAATTGATGAAAGTGAAAAGTGAATAACAATCAGAATTATGAAATAGAAAATAGTGTACAAAACGCTACAGAACTCCCCCACCAGAGCGTTTGTGGGTATAAACACACGATGAAAGAACGGCATTGAAGAGAGAACAAATCAAACGCTCGATAGTCACATCACGTATTGTAATCTGTCAGGTGTTTTGGCCAATGTACAGACCACCCTCTACGTGTGGTGCGTTGTTCACGAGAACAAGGGGGCTGGGCTGCAGGTGGATATGATACTGTCCGGGTTGGGGAGGGATGTCTTTCAATCAGCATCGTGTCCGGTGGGTCAACATCCTTCTCTGTGTAGGCTGGTTTTAGTCGGCCAATGAATAGGGATTCGTTTTGTCCGGACCTGTCGATAATGAAGAATTTTTCGTCACGCTTTACCACCTTGAAGGGACCGAGATATCGTGGTTGTAATGATCTCCTGGTGGCGTCTTGGCCCATAAACACAAATTTACATGTGAACAAATCTGGAGATTTTTGTTCTCGGCGCCAGTGATGACGGGTCGGCGTGAAACGATGTTCGGACATGTGCTGTCGTAAACGTGAAATGAAATCCGTACCAAGGTCTGAATGAGTCGAGGGTTGGATCAATTCTCATGGGAGGTGCAGGTTGGTACCGTAAACAAATTCAGAGATAGTACAGCCAATGTTCTCCTTAACGGTAGACCGGATTCCAAGGAGAATGAGTGGTAGACGTTCGCTCCACTTCGTTGCGTCCGACTGCGCGGTTATCAAAGCTTTTAGTTGTCGGTGAAAACGTTCGACTAAACCGTTAGCACAAGGATGGTACGTCGCCGTTTTAATGTGAGAACAACCCAGTAAATCCGTGAAATTGCGAAAAAGGGAGGATTGAAACTGGGTGCTTCGATCCGTAGTGATTGTCGATAGCACACCAAAATTAGCGATTCAATGTTCCAAGAAGGTTTTGGCGACTGTCTCCGCTGAAACATCCCTAATCGGCACAGCTAAAGGCCAACGGGTGAAACGGTCGATTGCAGTTAATATATACCTACAATCGTTGAGGGGTGGTAGTGGGCCAACGATGTCAAGGTGTAAATGGGAAAAACGGGCGTCTGGCTGAGAGAATGTGCCAGGTGTGGTAATCGTATGTCTGTTCACTTTACTCCTTTGGCACTCCATACACTGTAGTGACCAGAGGCAAACGTCTTTGTTCATTGAGGGACAAACAAAGCGTTGTGCAGTCAGCTTAAGTGTTCCACGTTTTCCAGGGTGGGATAAACGATGGAAGTGATTAAAAACAGTGCGACGATATGAAAGTGGGACAAAAGGTCTAGGTTTACCCGTTAAAGTATCGCACAGAATTTCACCAAGTTGCGTCGGCAGGGGTATGGTAGATAGTTTCAAGGACTTACAAATGGAAACGTCCTTCATGTTCTCACTGCACTGCTGGACGGTAGCCATTTTAGATAAGTCAAAGGAGGGTGGCGATTGAACTGAGTTGACATCAGGACGTGATAAAACATCGGCAGCAATGTTAGCATCACCATGTAAGTGTCGGATGTCCGTGGTGAATTGGGAGATATAGTCCAGATGTCTGATTTCACGCGGAGAGTACCTATCGGATTTGGCGTGAAAGGCAAATGTCAAAGGTTTGTGGTCGGTTTGCACGACAAAACATCGGCCTTCCAAAAGATGCCGAAAATAACGGATCACTAAATAGATTGCCAGTAGTTCACGTCCAAATGTGCTGTATTTAATCTGTGCTGGCTGAAGCTTTTAGGAGGAAAGAGCTAAGGGATGTTATTCGCCATTTACTGATTGTTCTAAAACTGCGCCCACGACAGCATTTGACGCATCTGTGGTGAGAAGGAGATGTGCATTTGGATCGCAACTGATGAAGCATAGTTTGGTGGCGTGGCATAGGGCTTCTTTTGCAGCTGAGAAAGTTGCCTTGGCTTCGGGTGAGAGTTCGATTGATTTACGTTTGGAGTCGACCAGGTCTGTCAGAGGTTTTAAAATGTCCGCGCAATGAGGGATGAAACGTCGATGATAGTTAAGTATGCCGAGTTGGATCACCGTGGTGGGAATCGAAAAAGTCGAGATGGATACAACTTTATCTGGCAAAGGTGTGATGCCGGTTTGGTCGATGCGATGTCCCAAGAAATCCAATGAATTAGCTCCGAAGGCACACTTGTCAATGTTGATTTTACTATCATACTGCGCGAAACGATCGAAAACAGTACGAAGATGAGAAAAGTATTCCTCGTTTGAGCGGCTAGCGATCAAAACATCATCAATGTAAACGTACGCAAAAGGGAGTCCGCGTAATACTTCGTCTATAAATCTCTGAAATGTTTGAGCCGCATTACGAGGTCCAAAGGGCATTCTTGTGAACTCGAAAAGTTCAAAAGGTGTTGTAATGGCTATTTTTGGGATGTCCTCCTCCGCGAACTGGACGTGGTAATAGGTGCGTAGTAGGTCCAACTTAGAGAAGGTAGTAGCGCCAGCGATTCCTAAGGAAAAATCGTGGATGTGTGGTATAGGGTACCTGTCCGGGATTGTGCAGTTGTTGAGGGCACGGTAATCACCGCAAGCTCGCCAATCGCTCGGAGACTTTTTCGGTACCATGTGCAGTGGTGTTGCTCAAGAGCTGTTTGAAGGTCGAATTATGCCCAACTGAAGCATATGTTCGAATTCAGCCTTGGCGATTTTGAGTTTGCCTGGATGTAAACGGCGTGGGCGAGCGAAAATCGGAGGGCCATGTGTTATAATATGATGTACCACATTGTGTTTAACCGTCTCGGTATGTGAGCACGGCCGAGTTAATGAAGGAATATCCTCCGACAGTGCTGCAAAAGACGGTGTTGGTGGAACAGCGGGTCGGATACCGATTGATGCGACCGTTGTTTGGACACCATTTACTGTGCATGCAGTGGTGTTGTCAATTAGCTTACGCCTCTTGACATCAACCGAAAGGTTGAACTGTGCCAGGAAGTCGGCACCGATCAGTAGCGTTTGAACATCAGGAATATCCATCGAAAACATCGCCGGAGATCGAGATCGTCGGTGAGAGAGCGTTCCCCGTAGGTTTTGATGCGACTTTGATATGCAGCCTGTAAAGTATACCGGTCAGACTGAAGTCGATCATTTGGTTGTGGTAGAATGACGCTGAGCTCGGCTGTAGTATCGATAAGGAACCGCAAGCCGGTCGATCGATCTGTGATGAAAACTAGGCGACTTGTTCCTGCTGGGCCAGCGACAGTCATCGCCGTTGCTGGCTGGCCTGCCGGTTTGACGGTGACGCTTGGGGGGTTCGGAACTTGCACGGTTGGGTGCACTTCTTTGCTTTGTGTCGGAAGTTTTGGTGGTACCAACACCACCTTGATGGTCTGCGGGAGTTAGTTAGTCTAAAGATTCATTTATCAATCAGAGATATACGCATAGACACAAGACGTTGTCCATTGGAACATGGAATGTGTGTACGAAGCAGCACCCAATGGCCGAAACGCTGTACCTCAATACTCGCCATGAAATTGAGTCTCTACAGTGTCGATGTCTCAACTTTGAGTGAGACAAGGCTTGCAGGCCAAAGTGAGCTTTGAGAAGTAGAGGCTGGCCTTCTACTGGATAGCCTACCCAGCGGATAGTGTTGGCACGGTGCCCGTTTCGCAGTTATCGATTACATCAATTATCTGATGATCAACGAACTTCAAGGCATCAGCCTTCGAATCATGTCCATGTGCCTGCGATTCGGTTGGGGTAAATTTACTAGAGTCAGAGCAGTGAGATCATGGACCAGTTCTATGAACAGCTGTCCGCCACAGTCCGCGTGATACAAGTGAGTGACCGATTGTGTGTTCTGGGTAATTTTGACTTACAGAAAAACGACAACATCTTGATTATTAGACCGAATAAAGGCACGGGGATAGTGCTGTTAGCTAAACAATCGTACCTAAACAAGATGAATGATATACTAAAGGATGATGCCACATTTCGAAGAATGGAGTCTGTAAAGGACAAGACACTTGCAATTGAGAAGCATATTTCTAGACCCTTGAGAAACACGAAGCAAAATGGATGGACTGACGCTTCAATATTCGAGCGGGTGCGACCAACAGGCTCAATGATACCCAAAACTCTATGGATTACCTAAAATTCGTAAGGATGGCATAACCCTAGGCCCGATTTTAGACATGATAAACTCAACATACCATGCACTACCTCAATAGCAACCGAACTGTTGGAACCACTTCGCAACAGACTAGCTCCAGATAGTCTCAAAGATACGTTTCAATTCACTGAATCTATATAAAATCAGACCATTAATAATAGAAGAAGGCTGTCGTTGGACGTACGCTTGTTATTCACGAACGTGCCACTTAGAGAGACAATCGATTTTATGCATGATTACATCCACTCAAATGATATGCAGTTCGGAATGCCGGATGAGCAACTCAAAGACCTTTTGTTAGTTTGCACGCAGGACATCCAGTTTCAGTTTGATGGGAAAATTTACCGCCAGAACGATGGGGTCGCAATGGGCTCGCCGCTAGGCTCTTTGCTGGCTGATATTTTCATGGGCATGGTAGAACAAACAAGGTTAACAAGACTGATAGATCTTTGCGTACTATACAAACGTTATGTAGATGATATTTTCTGTATCTTCGATAGCAATATTGACACTGACTGACTGCTATCACTAGCCAACTCAGCCCACGAGAAACTGAAATTCCCTATGGAGAGAGAAGAAGATGGGAAACTGGCTTTCCTTGATGTTGCACTATTAAAACGTCCAGATGGATCGATTCAACGAGGCATGCATAGGAAGCGGACGTGGAATGACTAATATACCCATTCCCACAACTTTGTTCCGATGAAACAGAAACGGAACTTGATACGTTGTTTAATAAAGTCGAATTTACAAAATTTGTACTGAGGACACGCTAGACAATCAGCCCAAGCTCTTATGTGAAACGTTCCGTGCTAACGTGTATTCAGACAAATTGCTAATTCGAAACATGCAACGAAGGGAGCCGCGAAACCGTGAATATTCTGTTGGGCGGAAAGTCATCTACGTAAACTTTCCTTACAAGAGCGAATTATCAAGTGTACGGCTGACCAGAAGGCTTGACACGATCCTGATGAGAACGTTTCATGGTGCACAACTAAGACTAACGTTCTCCTCCAAGCCAGCTGTAGGCCTCCACCTCAAAGACACAATGCCATGTAGTGCTACCTCGTTTTGTATCTACTCATTGGCTTGTTCCTGTGGAGCAGAATACATTGGTCCCACAACAAGGCGCTTGTCGTAGAGAATACGCGAACACCATCCAGCTTGGCTGACGACCGGACAACGACGAAAGATTTCTAGCGCAATTTTGGCTAATCTAGTTGATATGGGTCACAGAGTCAATGTGGATGTCGCATTCAGACCGATCTGCCGTGTCACACGTGTTCACACCAGAGGTATGAAATGTCGCATCTTGGCTGCTGCGAAAGCGATCGGAATTCGGCTGCGAAACTCTAATCTGTGTGCGCAGAAGTCTTTTGTTCAAGCACTGAAGTTACCATGGCCTGCCGTCGTTGGAACACTTGACACGGTACCACAGTAACCATGCCGTAATCCATAGATGACAGTAGATTCACACAAAATCCACAAAATCTTGACTTGACAACTAACTTCATATTTATTGTGTTGTAATTGGACTGAAGATGACACACCAAAAATGAGCTTGTTCGCCACGTTTTGATTTTGATGAAATCTCGGGGTATACTTGAACAGCTTAGATGAATTTGTTCATCATAGAACCTGTTAACTGATCGTTCCCTTCCTAATTTCTTTATCCAGTTTGCATTGTCAAATCATTCAGTGTCAGTTTCCGAACATTTTTTTAAACACCGTTTTATCTTCATAAACTTCTAACTATGGTTTACTACGTTTGGTCCCGTAATACCCTTCTGAAGTACAGCAGTTCAGCAATTTTGTCTCATTTTCATGTTCCTTATCCACGACTTTGCCAAAGTTGGGTCACGTTACCTCCGTTTTGGTCTCCTGAATGATTGTCTCAGAGATGACCGCATTGATCTTGCCTCGTTACTTGATCTCATTATATTGCGCAAGTTGATTTTGCAAAGTAGTTGATGAGATGTGATCGAAGTGTCACCCTGCAAGGTGGATTGTACATTGCTTGGGACCTACGTCGATGTACTCCAACCTGTGGAGAATTTTTGTAGTGTACTTATAACATGTATCAAGTACCTGCTGATTCACCTCCTGTCTGCGCAAGTGAAATTCAGTCTATTGGGATGCGGTTTCGATCACGTCTATGCTATGATTATAGTTTCCTATATGCAAGAAGAAAATCATATTGTTTTTATGGGGGTGATGTGGAGTTCGTCTGACGAACGTAACTGTCACATGATGTCACTGGATATTTATGTTACCACTCAGTCACTGACCAGTTTGTTCCAAATTAGATAAACTAGTTCTGCACGGCATGTTTCTTACGTTCATCGCTGTCAACATATCTACATTATCTGTCTTCGTTTTTAAGTTCGAATGAATCAGCCATTTTTGTTTTATCTGGAAAAAAATCTACGATTTCTGGGTGACTACTGTAACGGGCAGTCGAAACCAGCAAGCACGCACAGGTTGAATTTGAATTGCGTAACATAGCGGGCTGCTGTGTTGTTGACCTCGTTTCAGTTTTCGTTTGTGTAAGTCGTGTGCATGGCTTACTAGGCCTTTGGCTCATGCTTGTTTGTGTTGTTTCCTTTTATAGGACTGTCACTAGAATCCCTACTTCGGAAGAACTTTGTATCCCGGTGTCTCCACGTTGACCCAAAGCTGGTCTGTAATTGCAACGGACAATCAGAATGGAAACAGCGAGCTTGATTGTTACAATACTAAACTGATTGCACTGAATTTCAAACTTGTAAATGTGGGTTTCTTTTCTGTATGTTAACGTTAGCCAGTGAGCAATTGATAACTACAGATTTTCTTCTGAACTGAACTGACCATGTTTGAGGTATGACCTGATCGTCTTTTAGATGGTTTCTTTTTAGTAGTGCGTAACTTTCAACTCATTTCATTCAACTGTCGATTTTTCGATATTGGTAATTTCATTTTATACACCCCACAAAAATGATAGACCTGAATCTACTCATACGGTCCTAACAGCTTGTACCACATAACGTTATGTATCAACAACTAGGTATCACTCATATTAAAACTCAGCGTTAACATTCGGACATTCAACTCGTCTTTGTAAATTGATTCCGTATTCAGATGGATGATTCAGCCAGCCACTTGTAGAAGTAGAAGTAGAGTGTGATTTTTCTTCGATTAGGACTCGCTGGCGGTACCAAGGCTGGACTATTAACTCCAGCGCACGCTCTCTTAACGTAACCGTGGCCACTGTCTTTACCCTGTGTACATTCGAATTATGAAGTGGAAACGAGTAATGCTTAAGGTGCCCAATTACTCCTAGGAAAGGCATGCTATTTGTTCAATGAACTCTAGTCGGTAACTCTCTGATTAGGAATTCCTGGTTTGTTCGAAGAGGCAGAAGCCCTCAAATCCGTAAAAGTAGTCTGTTGGTTACTATTAAGTAGTGTTGGATATTTTTTATATCAGTCAAGCACCACTTTTGGCAAATCACAGCTTTCGCCATCGGGTACAAGTTATGGTCGATCCACTTGGAAGGCAAGTATTAGATTCAAGTTCCCATCCCCAACATCACTCACACCTCAAGTTCAAAAGTGATGTTTAGGTCGCGCATAATGTCAGCCTACCGGCCCCCCTGATTAACTGGAGATCCAGAATTCAAGTGCAGGCCATTCAAAAGACATGTACACTATCAATGTACTCTAACAGTAACTAGCTGATAAGCAATTTCGATACAAGGCTGCAAATATTGAGTGATTGTGTTTACCTGTATTGATTTTGATCGTCATTCGAAAGTCTATTCTGATTACTTTAACAAACTAACGAGGTTGTTTGCTAATTTGCCGATAGTACGCTGGCGGTCGTTTGTTCACCGGAAGCAACTGGTACCACGTTCAAGTTAATGCTGATCACAAATCGGTTGCCCTCAAATAAAAGGCGGAAATCAAATTGATATACCCAGCAAACTGAGACTGCCAGTGCGTTAACTGTTTTGAATAAAAGAAAGAGTTAACTGTAATCCCAATCTGCTATTCACTTGACCGTAAGGATGTCAGTCCAGTCAGACGAAGAGATCAGAACTCTATATTCTGTTCACAGCGTAGTTGACTTTCGTGTATTAATTAAGAGTTCTAGCAAGAACTATGTTGGGTATAAGATTTCTCTGGAAAAGTGTATGATCGGTAAACTATCTGAAATGTGAATGCAGCGATCAAGTGTGAGTGGC
Organism: Paragonimus skrjabini miyazakii; assembly: GCA_014338405.1. Lineage (NCBI taxonomy): Eukaryota > Metazoa > Platyhelminthes > Trematoda > Plagiorchiida > Troglotrematidae > Paragonimus > Paragonimus skrjabini miyazakii. The sequence goes on from JTDE01002570.1 coordinate 87,792, forward strand.
ATTCAAGTCTCTATGAGAAAAACACGGATCTATTCTTAGGTGACTGAGATGGTCAATTCAGCTTAAGTTCATGTTTATACACTGATGAATATGGTCTACATGTTGATTGGCGTACCTTGTGTATTTAGGTCCATGAGAAGTCTCGAGCATTACTCATAAGTTTGGTGAGTTCGCGCAAAAGATATTGGATAATTACACGAAACTTGCAGGTTCTAATCGCATTCCTTAACTGATAAGTTCAAACAGTGTGGAATTTGTTTTCAAGCAAGGAGTTGTGAGTTCGCGCATTTAAAATATTGATCGTTATTCAACGTTCCAACATTTTTGGCTATAACCAGTTCAAACTTTTCACAAGGTCGATCATGTTCATCTAAACACTGGAATACATCTAAATCGAAACAAGTTTTTGGTAGTTTCATATGCGTGATCTGACGCATGTGTGGTTTCATTTCACATAACAATAAAGTTTGTGCGCACCATGTTCGAAAATGTTGCTTACGGAATATAAATCTGTGGTATTATATATAAAGTTGTCATTACAAGCAAACTAAATAATTCATTTAGTTTTCGAATACCATAAACCCTGTATACGCCTCTTACCTTAGTTTAAGAAATAAACAAGTGTTTGAGAAGACCATATATAATATGTCAACCGTATAGTGTAAAGTAAAACCGAAGGTGGAAAAGCGCGCGTCGTATGCTTTCAAACCGCGGCTGATCCTTGCCTCCTTCTTTTGTGTTGCACAGTCGGCGGTTTGTACAGTCTCCGAAGAAGAAGAAGAGGCCCAAATCGAGGACAAACTACCCGAACGAACAGTGACGTAATATTCTATATTGTTTCTTACTCCTTCTTACTTTTTTAATAGTGGTACGTGTTCTTGATAAACGATTTCTGGCGTACTCTCGTTTTCCCTCTTATCGGGTATACTACAATAGTGTGTTGAACATCATTAAACGTTGCAAACTGGGAAGAACATGATAGAATTATGAGTGTAAAAGAAAGCCGGGAGTTTCACAATTCTATACCGATTACAACAAGATTCCATGTCAAAGTTGCAGCAAATCTGTAATAAAACCGTGACAAATCAAAATTTTAGCAAGTCACCATGCTGTTATACTACAGTCCCGCCTGATCTACATAACAGCTGGCAAAAACCCAATGGTGTCGTGAGGATGATTTTTGCGAATATGCACTAGTAGTTGACTTACTCATGTGATCGTCATAGAACTGGCGTTCTTCGACAGTTATGACGATGAGTCTTACTTCAAACCAATTTCACAACCAGTCAGCTTTCGTTTGACTTCCATGAAGTAGATTACAATAAATGTGTTTTGCACGAATATGCAGTTTTTGGTAGTTTGCAGTTAAACGTAGATTGTTGACATTTGGGGAACATGGGTTTACTATCCGAAAAAAGAGATTCTATGTAATTTATTGATTCCCCCTCTAAAAGTACCAGCTAACTGGAACCAACGCAAGATGTTATTACCTACCAGAATATCAAAGTGAAGAACTTGTTGTTTAACTGCACTGTGCAAACTATGATTTTTCTCGTTGAGGTTTGCACATGTAACACGAAATATGATAAAACGGAACCCAAGATCTCATATTAAAGTAAAATATATAAAAAAATGAAATAACACGGGAGCTCAAATCCCGGCAGTGGAAAAAATATGTATCACAGACAAGCTTTAAGGAGAAATGAACCTGAGTATGTGGCTTTTTTCGAAGTAAGTTAACTAAGAGTTCTATTAGAGTGATGAAGCTGCGGTCGTTTTTAGTAGGGTTCAATGTATATCAACTACGATTATTGATAGACGTTCGAGGATTTGGATTATTTCAACCAAACCCCATGTGAATAATGTTTAACCCTACCAGTAAGCTCTAAAATGAGCGAGATTTAAGTTGTGTTTTCTGTCGGATCGGGCTTCCTGAAAGTTTTACCTGAATGCGAAAGCTGCTATCAAGTGTGTAGGGCATTCAGTTTGGAGGTTAACCAGAACCCTCTACTATTCGCCACTGACCGTTTACAGTTGTTTGCTTTCAGGGCTAACTGGGAAAATTTGTTTGCATCTCAGCCAGATGACCTCCTAACAGTGATCGCCCTGTGAACCGAGAACATTCATTTCTCTAATATATTTTGGCTCTACCGGTGGTTACCAACAATGACCGGAACAAAGGGATGTTTGCTTATCAACGTGATCATAATTACTTCGCCGTTCCACTCATACACTCCGTATCTAGTGTAAACATGAAGTGATGCGACCAGAAGAAGAAGAGATCTTTGTAGCCTGACAGATCAAACGATTGGCCAGTGTGAATATGAAACCAAACTTTTTCCGAAGCAGAAACTTAGAGACTCTCATCATAGAAGAGGAATATTGAAAATACAAGGCAAGAAGTGGTTAGCCATAGGAGTATATGTTAATGCTGTCTGTAGAAGATTTAGAAAACAACTAAATCTAATTCTTCTGAAAGACGAAACAAATTATTCAACACACAACGCTTCAGCAAAGTTGAGAAAATTGACAGCAAGCCATCACGACCTATATATTTGAAAAGGAGAGCGAGTTGTTCAGTAGATAACAGTTACCACCAACTGCTACAAAGGAAACACAGATAGCGACTTAACCTATTCGTGTTTAATACAGTTTCCACTTATCCGCTGACGGTTTGCATTGAATACGTTAGTGACTTATCAATCCAAGACGACCAGCACGTTCGTGGTAGTATTCGTCACAGCGCCATATGGTCATAGCACCATGATTTACTGGACCTATAGTGTCTTTCCTTACGGTCTGCTTGAAGTTGTAACCGCTGAAACGACAGTCAATGAATTTTTGGACGGCCATCCAGATCACACTGCTTCGGGTGGTCCGATTCAAGGTTGCTTCCTTACACGATCTAAAGTCGACATTACAACGCAAAAGAGTTGCTTGGATGACATCCATATTTCACAGTTTTTGAGCATCAAGATAATAATTGTTTGTCTATTAGCTACTTCTGGATTCGTTTGCCAAACACCATACAGACAGGCTTTAATCATCGAAATTGACTGAGTATCAGCATGGCTACAATTATGTTTGTATTCACTCACCGAGTTACCTCAGTGTTCGCAAACACATCCAACCACCGAATTACAAGGATGCGTATTAAGCATTACAGATGAAAGCGGGCCAGACACCACACATTTCGTTGATACAATTCCCAAGTATTACTGCCACACAACAATGCAGTCAGCACCATTGATTGGTAGACAAGCGGCTTGGTTTTCACATTCAGACTGTAGTTCTTCCTGACACGTCTCTCAGTATGTCCGACAACAGCGCTAACGTTTGTCACACGGACTCGCTAATCGCGGTCCTCCACTGATGTAAGTCCCTGCAGCTACCCACAGTGTATCCGTTGATGCGGACCCCAGATACACACACAACACCTCTGCCTGAAGCAGGTTGAAAGAGAGTAAATGTTTTACTTGTCTGTTGGTGTCGAAATCAAATTTGGATGTCTCGTTCGCGGAAATCGTGACTGTTCATTGTAGTTGTTGTTTGCTATGTGCAGGTAGCGCACGATAAAATGCGAACAGAATTATGTGCATCGTTGAGGTATGTAGTCGGTTTGGGACGTCGGAGCATCAACTATTCAAGGAAGCGGCCATCCATACAGTACCCGGTTTCAACAATGTCCTCTGAGTGCCAAAAGACGAATGTGAGCATTTCAGTCAAATATAAACTGAATAGGTTTGGACCTAAGGCAAACCCCTGTTAACTCGAAGAAATTAGCTGAATGTCCAAACATACAAAACACACTCCATAACGCTTTACATGCTCACGGAATTAAGCACGTGGGTGAAATTCACAACGGCCGGTTGCATTCATGACGCTTTACCTTTATTTGTTGAACACCATGTCAATCTTACTACGACTCACCCAGAATGTGTATTGATCTTCAGAAACAATCATCTCCAAGATTTCGTCAATCTACTGCGCCATGCTGGAAACATTCTACCAAAATACAGGCTCAGTCACCGTACACAAAGCAAAACCATTCTGCAGCATTTTGACAGTTAGGTCCGAGGCGGTCGGTTTTGATTTGGCATTCAAAGAGACTTCTCAGTGAGCGTCTTCTAAAGCACCATACTGGACTCTCTGTGGTGCTGCATTGCGTGTCCTCGTTAGTTCGACTATTCTAACTACAATTCGCGTTCTCCTGTGATAACTGTACCGAACACTGCACCACTGAGCATACCAGACATGATCTTATTTGCACACGCAAACGCCAAGTCGCATTTGCTAGTGAGCAGGAATCAAATTATCCAATCATCCCAAGAGGAGACATAGTAAGTGGTCCGTCATTTCTGATCACGTTAAGGGTTTGTATTAGTGACGAACACTTCCAAGAGTGAAACTCAATTTTAATGCTTCCTGTCACTACATACTAGATAGAATGCATATCTGTATGTCTGGCTAAAATCAGTTTAGAGTAGAGCTCAACTTTTGTCTATTAAGTCCATTTTATTGCCTATCACTAACCGTTGGATTCGTTTAACTTTTGAACCTAAGGTTTTCGGGTAACTTTTACAGAGCTAACTAACTGAGGCACTTGCAAAAGTTACATACCTCTATGTACAGCTAATGTACCTTTGCATCGGAAAATATTGGAGGACAGAGGAGGCATCTGGAGAAATTCTTTCACTGGTTCATTCTCAAAACGAATTATTTATCAGCGATGATAGCATTTGTTGGCGGATACCGACCGAGATCTTCCACAGCCATTTACTCACAGTAAACCGGGTGGAAACTGATACGGAGAGAATCAAATCGATAGGAGTATTGCCTACCCTGGCTGACACAAGCAGTTTCGAAATGGAATATTATGGTCAGTTGGTTGAGTTGTTTCCTTTCACATTTGGTTAACGTCATTCATCACATTCCTTGTCCCACTACGATGCTCAGTAACCCATCAAATCACTTTTGAATTAGCAAAAGTCTGGGCTTAGAGCGATGATTTTCCATCAAAACAAAGGCCTAGGCAAAAGAAGCTTAGATCCTAAAGCAGCGGAGATTAACTGTACGCACACGGACAAGTTTAATGAGTTCTATGGCTTTATCTTGAAGAAAAGTCCCAATCATGAGGCCATTGATTGGATTTACCTGTGTTTTCTTTCGAGACGATCGGATAACCTCAGCGGCACTCACGAGCGAAAATTCAGGTTGTACAGAGCGGAGCGGCTGTTGCCGATCGGGTTTCCAGAATATTTGCACCGAAATGTCAGAGATCATCCAGATCTGCGATTGTCTCACTTGAGAGAAGGATTTGCAAATAACCATTGTCATGTCTTTCAATTGCAAAATCCTGTCTTGCCAACCAAGATAATATGTTTGGGCAAAAAAAGAAAAAGCGAAAGAAACCATCACGTATTTCCAATGATTGCTTGAATCCACGATATTTAGTGCACACCTTATCCAGATCACTAGTACCCTTGAGTTCAACCGAGACAGACAGATAGGGTGAACTTACTTGAAGAGACATCAACAAAACCTTTCAAATACAAACTCAATCCTGTCTACCCTGAGATCACTAAAACAGCGCATTCCTGTAAGCATGCAGCTACAGGACTTTTCGGCTGGACGTTTGTATGTGGTGAGTCAGCCATGTTTCATGCAAGATCAATGGCTCAGTGGTCAACACGGTTGCCTCATAAAAGCGTGGCCGGAGTTATGACCCTAGCTGTGGCAGTAATATGCACTACCGACGAGCTTTAATGGGAACAGAACTCGTTTCTAGTGCTTCTTGCCAAGGGGGCTCAATAGAATATTTATGGGAACAGGCCGCTTGCGATCATTTATGGGTAGGTTTCTTTTCTGGAGAAGATTTGTTGAACTTCTTTTATTGTAGAAAAGAAGTTGTTACGATACCATCATCATCATCATCATCATCATCATCATCATCATCATCATCATCATCATCATCATC